>PVKC010017267.1:0-20322 GCA_004027635.1 Crocidura indochinensis | reverse complement strand
ATCTGGCTTTTTCCCTACCCTTGGGGATGAGCTTTGTTTATCCTAATGAAGGTTATTCAAAAGACCTGGAGAAAGAGCTGCCATCTAGTCTCGTGATTCCATGTGGTGGAGCAACTGTGGGTGAACAGCTTGCACTATTAGTTTCTGACTGCTATCCCTTCCCAATTGTGTGTGGGTTATTTTTTGTGTTGGAATTGCTGCCAAACCTTCATCTCTTGTCCTACCTGGACAGAGGTTATGGGAATCCCTTTCCCTCTCTCACAACCCAGAAGTCAACACATGTATACTCTGACCTGAACTACATAAACAGTGCTTTCTTCCTCTCTCTTGCTCTTGGGATACAGTTGCAGACAAGGGTATGAGCTCAGCTGCTTCATTTCCTTCCTTCCTGCTTTAGTAGCCTGGACTTCATGGTTCTGAGGCAGCTACAATGTGTGTGCTCAAATTTAGGGGTAACTGAGTCTTCATGGAGAACTTGGTTAGGAGTGGCATAAATGTTCTTCACAACTCAATGAATCCTAGAGAAGACACTGTATCTGTCCATGAGCAATGGATTCCAAGAGTTCAGGACTGTAGTCATTTCATTTAAGAATGGAAGGATTTAGGTGTGACAAATAAGGACAGAAGTCAAGTCAAACAATGTGGGAACCAGTGATGGAGGGTGAGATGCCCAGACATTCTGGTTCTCTGGAAGACCCTTTGGGTGCCATGTTTTCCCCTTCCTGCTCCTTCATTCTCTGTCTGTCTTGCTTAGAGTCCTGCCATCTTTTTGTGTGGGGGGGTGGGAAGAGGGGAAGAGGCTCAGACTGATCTGTACTCTAGGTTTCTGGGTTCTTGGAAGATTTTCCATAAAATAAAGACATTGCATGTCATTATCCCACTCTTTCTAAATGAAGCAAGAGGGAAAATGTCTGTGCTTCATAAATGCAACATTTCATCTATCCTTCAGGTAAGGTTTGAGCTAGTAGATTACAGGATATCACCAGGGCCCTCTTGGTATTGACATTGACACCAATTTCCATATAAAATCACCTTGCTTTCCCAACACTCTAATTCCATCTTTCTGACATAATGTCTTTTAAATTAATTATTGACTACTTGACCAGACTTGGCTCATTGTTTCCTGGAGTCAGAATAAAGACATCTTGACTGACTGAAGACAAAGGTCCTACCTTGGTGCTGTATGTGGGATCAACCCTGTCAAACTCAAGACAGATAAAGGAGGGACTTAAGATAGACAGTGGTCAGGTTACTTGTCTTGCAGGTTCCCAATATGGTCCTCCCAATATTTTACAACTCAGAGTCAGTTGTAAGCTTTGAGCCCTGCTGGGTGTGGTGCTGCCATCTCCAAAAAATAGAACAGAGAATGAAACTCTGAGAATTTGTTTCACCAACAAAACAAAACAAAACAAAACAAAAAAAACAAACCAAACTAAATCTGATAATGACTTTGTAATTTTCTGTATAGAAAATATAGTTGTTTGCTACATCCTGTGTAGAAAACATACTTGCAATGCTTAATTCACTTTAAATGTCTTTTAAAGGTGGTGCTCTAGGAATATTCTGCATTTCAGGTTTCTTACTATGCTTCTGCAAGCTTTTCCCACTTCTCATCCATCTTTCATTGAAATGTTTGTAGAGTTCAGGCTTTATTTTCCTGGAGAAATTAAAGGAGAAAAGTGCACTTCAACAAGAGACATTCTCTGATGTATGCTGAGTGTGGGCAGTCATTTTGGGTGGTCCACAGAGGCCAATACTCCTCCTTTCAGAAGTGATTGAGCTAGAGGACACTATTTTGTGCTGGGATTTGTCTTGCACTAGATGCAAAGTGCCTTCACCGGATATGCACAGAGCAAGTACTGTTATACAGACTCTAGGAAAACAGGTCAGCAAGATTTCTTTTCTACATGATTATGCTAAAGCTGGCCCAAAAGCTTGGCTTGCTACTTGTAGAACTGATTCCCCCATTCCTCTGTGTCTGTGGGCAGCCTTGCAGCAGATTGTAATGACTGGGAGTGGCACCGTCGACAGGCATGAACAGGTCTCTTAATTTCATGGTTTAAAAATACGTTAGTTGACCTCAGTCTAATTCCTACATTTCAGTCATTTATGCGTCATGACTCAGTACTCATTCATTAAATATAGTGCTTTTCAAATGAACAACGGAGATGAAAATTTTTCTTAATGATGACAAGTTATAAAATGTAGTTTCATTTCTGTCGGATCATGGTGCCCAGGAGCCTGGCCATGACTTGGGGTCTGTCTGTGGCGCCATTGTGGACTCTTCTTGGAGAAGTATTTTGTGCCACATATCACTCAGTTAACTGTGGTTCTGGGGGGCTGAAAGATCCCGCATTGATCTTTGGCCCTTTTGGGTGTGAGTTGCGTGACTTCCTCAGAAAATATCATTGAGCACCCGAGGATGCTGAGGTGGTAAGGTGGGAGGAAAGACCCTTTGAGGGTGTAAGCAAAGGATGGACATTGTTAAGAATCTTGGGTTTTGTTGTCACGAGGGCACCTTTCTCCCCCTCAGCAGTGGCTCCCTCTGGCCCTGCATGGATGCTCTTCACCAACGGAATTGAATGGCTCTTCAGAGTCGGCTCAATGATCAGTACAGTTTCCAATGGACACACTCCGAGTAGGCACTTAGAGAGGCTATGGGAATGGGGTGTGTGTTTGTAATGCCCTGAAAATGAAAGTCTCATTTTGAAAATTAGAAAACAAGGCCTTCCCATGGCAGCCTGAACAGCTGAGGCTGATATCTGGGACGCCCCCTCTGTACAAACCAGTGGTCCTATCTGCATGATTGGTTCCAGTAAGTCCCAGGCCTCCCCTTTGGGTCGTTTCTTTTTTCTAGAGAGGGGGGGTTCAATGCGACTTTAATGTAACAGTCTTATTCTATGTTCATCTGAAGGGATATTAAAGCCATTTCCTTTTATTGGTACAGAAGGTTTAGAGAGTGGGAGGAGATGGAAAGTACATGAGACCCAGCTTCTCAGCGGTTTCCATTGTAATGGACACTGTAAAGGGAGCCTCTATACCTTTACCAGGCTACCCATTGGGTCACATATGTAACCCTAGACCACAATGAGTCCTGGATTATAACAGTTGAGCAAGGACTGATTACTTTTTTAACTTAAATTACAGCCTCCCTGCAGAATCAGGGAGTGCTTGAGGATGTTTCTGACATGTGCAAGGCCCAGTTTCATATAGACACCCCCAAAACTTGAGTGTGGCACTGATATGGCAGAGAATCCCTGGGGAATGACCCTGACATCTCCAGCATTTCTGAGGTTTCTTTTATAAACAGAGACCTTGCACAGCCTGGCACTTGGGGTTCACTATTCCCCAAGTGGGGATACACTGGAGCAATTTAGAAATATAAGTGGATAAAATAGCCTGAAAATGGACCTGGGTATCTCCCTCCTGGCTTCATCTAAGCCTTTTACTGGGGTGTCAATTATCTCTGAAATGGCCAAGAGGCTTCAGACTCTCTCTGGACCCTGCTTGTCTCTTTTCTGGTTCTGACTCCCCTTTGGAACTGCCAGCCAGAGCTCCTAGAGTGGTCATATCCAGGCATCTGAATGAACGAGCCTGTGGGAAGTGGGACAGAAATGTGTGAGAAGAGGAAACAGAGTCGGTTTCAGGAGAAGCTTCTATGGGAGGAGGTACACTAGCCTACTCCTCAGAGGATCAGGAACTCCCTCTGGGTCCCGAAGCTGTTGGGAACTTAAGACCTACATCAAGATATCTTGTGTCCACCATAATGGGAGGCTCATATCTAAAGGGCAGAAAAATTTTAACTGTGGGAGCCTGAGGTCCTCATACTGGGACCTCAGTCATCTCCTCATATACTCTTGGGCAGTCAGAAGCCATGCACAGGAGCCATCATCCACTTGCTTCCCCAAACGACATTCCTCTTCCATTCCAGGCTTACATTTACTAGATTGAATTGGAGACTTAGAAGTTCCTATTGATGGAAGCCCAGAAAGAGCTCCCTGGCAAACTGCTTCTGGGCTTGTGAATATCAGGGCTCCTCTTCTCAGGCATGTTTGGCAGAGCTCACAGCCCAGCCCACCATCTGTGAGTTCTAAGAGTTCACCTTGGGGGTGACAATGAGCTTCAGTGTCTCCTGCATCATTTATCACCAAAATGAAAGAAGCGAAGCCCAAGGACACAGGGTCAAGGTTGTTCAAAGGCATATTTTATCCTTTCTTTTCCTGTCTGACAAATCCTGGTTCTCTGGGGCTTGGGATGCTGGCAGTGGGAGTCATATAAGAGTACAGATTTGAGAGTGTGGGGTCCAATAGGGAGCATATGATCTTCTGGGTAATCCTCCATGGAACCCCTAGTGAAAGGACCACTTACAGAGGGGAAGATGGAAGTGGGGTAAATTGAGCCCATAGGTGTAGACTATCCCAGACATGAGCAGTGGTGGACAGAACAGTCTGGATTTGGCAGAGAAGGAACTTGGTCACCAGTAGTACCAGCTGCTTGGTCACCAGCTCTTTTAGGGGTTCTAGATTAAGCCCAACAGAAGCCCATGATGGGTTTCTCTAGTAAATTCCTGGCTGTATGAAGGGAAACTGGAGAACCCAGCCCCTGTGCCTACAGCTGACTTGTGTAAATCACATCCTCTTGGTGGGGTTTATTTTCCCAATTGTAAAAGGTGGAATAAGTGAGAATTTTTACTTCACATCAGTGAAAACTGACATAGCATCTGTGGGTTGGTATAGAGGGATCTTATTAGTCAAGAGAAATATTATTAGGGCAGCTTGGCCGTTGGTATGGGTTCTTGGCTCTTTTCCTGGAAGTGGCTCATGTAGGTGAGTAAAATGATGGTTCTTGTCAAGCAGAGTCATCCTTATGGATTGATTCAAGGATTCCATTCTAAATTCCAACCTTATGGGACTCAAGGATTCCATTTAAAATTCCAAAGAGGTTGTATCCAGGGGGACTCTATATATCCATGAATTTAGCATTTGGGGCAATTGCTCCTATAAATGTGGTACTTTGTGGTAGCGAGTCTCACAGGAAAGGTGGTATCATCAAGCTTTGAAATATAAATTCCCCTTCAATGGGGCACAAAGGCATCAGTTCCCATGGGGTCTAGTTTTCCGGATGTGCCCCAGACCCTCATAATGATCCCAGAACAGAGTCATCAACGGTCTGAAGTTGCAGACCTTTTTAAGGAAAATCCCACCTTTAGCAATTGAGCACCCTCTCCCTTCAATTAGGGGGTGTTCCTCTCCCTGGATTTGGGGGTCAGATACTTCTAGAGCCATCAGGAAGAGAGCTGTGACTGAGTCATCTAGGTGACAATTTGTACCCCTTATTTATATCTCTCAGAAAAACAACCCATGTGTTCTGATGATTTCTGAAGAGTTTAAAAACAATATACTTAATTGCTGTGAGTAATTTCAGAGCTCATTAATGTAATAAATCTCTGGAGAGAAATATTCTTAGTTAATGATCAGCATAAAATCAGAGTGTCTCTAGTAGGACATGGAGCCATGGTTCATTTTGTAGTAGAGAAGAGCTGTGTACATGGGGAGTGCCTGTTATGTGGTAGCCACACAAGGCTACTCAGTGGACTGTGTCAGCTGGATACTGGGTGGCCAGAATGATAGCACAGAATGATAGTCACAGGGTTACTCCTGGCTATGCACTCAGAAATCACTCCTGGCTCTGGGGAACATATGGGGACTTTGGGGATTGAACCAAAGTCTGCCCTGAATTGGTAGGGAGTTTGCCTTGCACACGGTTGACCCTGGATCAATCTGAGTTCTATCACCAGCATCCCGTATGATCCCCTGAGCCTGCCAGGAAATATTTCTGAGCACAGAGCCAGGAGTAACCCCCTGAGCACTGCTGGGTGTGGCCCAAAACCAGACTCTGGAAAAGTTTGGACATTCATAAAAATAAAAATCTACACTACATAATTTTAATCAATTTATCTGGAATTGGCATTTGAGTTGTTTCTGTATCTTGGCTATTGTACTATATAGTGATAAATGTAGGTGTGCACATATCATTTGAATAGATTTTTCTGTGTGTGTTTTGTGGATAGATGCCAAGAAATGGTATTGCTGGGTCATGTGAGAGTTCTGTTTTTAGTGTTTGGAGATCTCCATATGGCTGACCCAGATGACATTCCAAGTTACAGTGAATGAGAGTCCCATTTTCCGTCACTACCCTGCTAACACTGGCCTTTTTCAGGTTCTTTGATATGTGCCATTCTCACTGGCATAAGGTGATAGCTTAATGTTGTCATAATTTACATTTTCCTAATGTGAGTGACAATAAACACTTTATCACATGCCTATTGTCTTCTGTAGACTTTCTTTGGGAAAATGCCAGTTCATCTTCTTGCCCCCTTCATAGATGGGGTTATTGGATTTTTTTTTTTTTGAAGAGGGGCTCACTTTTGTTGGCGCTCAGAGGTTATTCCAGACTCTGTACTCAGAAATTGTTCCTGGCAGGCTCCGGGAACCATACGGGATGCTGGGAATCAAACTGGGGTCTGTCCTGTGTTGGTCGTGTGCTAGGCAAATGCCTTACCACTGTGCTAACACTCTGGCCCCAGTTTGTTGGATTTTTTTTCTTTTTTTTTTTGGTTTTTGGGTCACACCCGGCAGTGCTCAGGGGTTACTCCTGGCTCCATGCTCAGAAATTGCTCCTGGCAGGCACGGGGGACCATATGGGGCACTGGGATTCGAACCGATGACCTTTTGCATGAAAGGCAAACGCCCTACCTCCATGCTATCTCCCGGGCCCAGTTTGTTGGATTTTTGCTCTTAAGTTTCATGAGTGCTTTCTAGATCTTGAATATCAGCCCTTATATACAAGTTAAGGTAGTGTGTGCAAATATTTTATTCAGTAGGGTGACTTTTTACAATTCAAGCTTGACCTTAATTATTATTATTTAATCGTTAGACTCTATAGTATCAGTAGCCACAGTTTGGCTGGCAGAAGGTAGCTCCCCAATAAGCTGCCTGTCCCCTCATTTTCTGGGTATGTTTCTGAGCTCACAGACTCAGAGATCTGTAAGTCATCCCCTTTTTCTCTTTGTGCCTTTCTGTTTTTTTGTTTTATTTTGTTTTTCTGTTTTTGGGGCTACACCCAGTGATGCTTATGGGTTACTTCTGGCTATGCATTCAGAAATCACTCCTGGCTCTGGGGAACAAATGGGGACTCTGGGGATGGAACCTGCAAGGCAAATGCCCTACCACTGTGCTATCACTCCCTCTTCGTGCCTTTCTGATAAACCCAAGTACTGGTACTGATGTTTGGAGCAACTGGCATGCTGGTGACATAAGATGTTAATCTCATGTAGCAAGGTGGAGACAAATAGATTCGATAGCATCTCAGAGCCCTGGGCTTGTGGTTCCATCCACCTTGTCTCCTAGAGCACTGGAATGGCTGATCCCACAAGACACCAGGAGACTCAGCAGCCCCACGGCTGCACCCCATGCTGCAGCCCCTCTCCAGGGAGCAGTTCTCAGTATAAGAATAGCATGGAAAATTACACAGCTGGGGGGGGAATGGGAAAGCCGAAAGCAGATGTAAACCTCCTAAGATCTCCTCATGAAGCTTGACAAGGAAAAACACAAAAGCCAACAAACAAAACAAAAATATTTGACAAGACTCCTCTTCTGTTTCCTGCCAATACCCTTGTCCTGTCGTTTTTGTTTGATTTTTTAATTTTTCCCTTTTAGTCACTCCTGGTGGAACAGGTTGGCTACTGAGTGCGTGGGCTCAAGGACGTTATACTGCTTGAGCCCTTCAGTGACAATACTGGGGAGAGACCTTGTGAAGCTGGGGATCGAATGTGGGTCAGCAAGAGAAAGACAGGCACCCAGTACACTCTCTGTACTGGCCCCTTGCAGTTACTGTTGTGTGTATATGTGTGTGTGAGCAGGGGGGTTGATATTTGAATTAGATCTGGTGATGTTCAGGGCTTATTTCTGCCTCTGTATTCAAAGGTTACTCCTGATTTGCAGGGAGTGAAAACATTTAATGGGCAAACACTTTAACAGCTGTACTTTGTCTCCAGCCCTGAACTGTTACAAAAAAGAACTATTTCCATCAGTACTGTGATCCTAGACTTAAGCACCCAGATACTCTCCCTCTCTTTCATCCTATATCCAGCACAACCCGGTCTGAAAAGCAAAGGAAGGAGGAGGGGTCGCCTGGAGACAGCTTGAGGTTCAATGTTAGATGAAATTTGCTGTCCGAGTTTGTCCTGGTCCTTCTCTGCCCTGATAACCGCAGGGAACACGGAGTAAGTTTTGGAACAAATGATTACAGTCAAGTTGATGTGGGTGGTGTAATGAAAGTCAGAAAAATCAGGCTGATTTGAAGAGTGTATTGGTGTTTTCTTGGGTGTTCTACTGGGAACTAGCAAACTCTCCCTCCCTAATAGTCCTGCTTTTTTTTGTCAAGGGCTGAGGGCCCCATAGCCGAAGTGGGATCTCTGCACCGGCGCTGGCTTCTTTGCTTTCTCTTGCCTCTGGTGCGGTTCAAAAAATACCCCAGCCCCTCAGAAGATGACATTCCTGTCACCTGCTTAAAATAGTGCCATGTTCTTCAAGTCTTCGCATGCTCTCTAGGGCTCTCTGTTTTCCATGAAAGCATTTATTTCAGTCAAAATACTTCATGTTTTTTCTCTACTCCGACACTTCGCCAAAAAGGAGTTGTAAGAGAATATAGCGACTCAACTCCCCCCTAAACCCCCCGACTTCCGCCCCATGTCATTTCAGAAATAAGACTGCTTTGCTACAGGAGGAAGCCCAGTCCCATAGGCTCACAGCGGGAAGGCGCAACTCTGAGGCGCAGCAGGCCCTGTCGCTGCCTCTGTGCTTACATGTGTCTTTGGGGTCTGGAGGCTGTCTGGGGTGCTGGGGCAGACCAGTAGAGGAGCACCCTGGCTTGTCAGTGCTGCCCTGCTACCTCTATGTCCTTCCCTCTTGGTTGAAACCAAGGCCAGGTACTCCTGCCTGGTCCTCCTCCCACCTCCCTCCAAGGCCAGGCAGCTGCCTTCATCACCCGCATGATGAATCTTTTGAATATGCGGACCAGAACTCCTGGCTGGACTTGTCATGTCTTTCCTCTGCTGTTAGCCTGGAGACAACGCGGACTCCCCTGGTTTACCTGTGTAGTCCCCGGGCGTCTCAGGTGCCAGGAGCCGTTGCCTTGCTTGCCTTGTCTCCTGTCAGATGTGGTTGGCGAGAGACGAGGACAGCATGACCACTGGGCACCGTGCACTACAGAGGTCAGCTTGCAAGGACAGCGGGACGGCAGTGATGTGGCCGTGACTAGTTGTCAAGTGAGTGGAGAAGCTGGGCGGGGGCTGGGGGTTGTGACAGGCAGGGTGATGGAGGAGGGGGACGCATGGAGAGGGGAGACCTGTCATCCCTGATGAAATATTCAGTGTTGTCGGTGATGTTCCAGAGGCAGTTTCCCCCAGGGGGTGGATTTCTAGATCATTCTTCAGGCCCCTCACAGGCGACTGGAGCACTTTGTTTAATAGATTGGGGGGTGCTCATCAGAGACATCTGTAATGCATTACCAGCAGCGGAGTGTGGGGGGAAGCTGAAAGGTGCAAGCGAGCTTGATTATATGTGCATGTCCCACTTGAGGCAGCACGTGCACCAGAGGGGCCCTTGAACCCTGGATCCCGGCCATCCTTGCCCCCTGAATGACTTTTGCCTCCAGCGTGCCACCTTCCAGAGCCTATAGAACTCTGAAAGTGCTGTATAAGTAACAAGTTTGCGCAGTTTTGGAAAGGAAACCACAGTAATGATGCCAGTTCTTATGATCATAAATAATCATAATTAACAGGACTGCTGTATATTTATGTTGGTTTGTTTTCAGACACTTTTCATTTTATTTTGAATTTTTTCATATTGTGTTGACTTGAAACACTTCTGTCTATAGCATGGCGTGCTCCACAGAACACTGGAGAGGAGCATTCTTTATTTGTCCTCAGAAACAGACCACAATAATGTGGTAACTCCTATCTGCTGGCAAGCCCACAGAAGGGTGGTATTAGTGCACCCCAATGTGCTTTGTGTGAGAGAGATGAATCTCGGGGCCCACAGCTCCAACTTTGCTCTGGGCCTGACAACGTTTCTCTGTTCTTTCCTTGTGGGTCTTGACGGCTCCCTCAGGAAGACCCATACACATATTTTTTAGCTTAAATTCTTGATAAGCTTGGGTAGGATAACTTGACGATGAATAATTGCTCTGTGTCTGAAAATGCAGGATGACTCATGGCTAAAAGCCTCGGAAGCAGAACAATAGCTCTTATTCTGACATTGAAAGAGAGGCTGTGGTTTGAGTCCTTAGAGATCAATAATCTATAACCCATACATTGATTTTGGTAAAAGAACATGTGCTGGGATGCTCAGAAATAACCGTGTCGAATGTGACAACTCAACTGTTTGAATTAGAAAGGTGAATTCACCTCTGACAAAGATTCCCAGAAGCCTCTGATTGCTTTTGGTAGGGGGGCATCCCGCGCCCCAGATAGCAGACACTCCCAGCTCTGATGTATGGCTGGAGCTGTCTCCTTCTCAGTCCTCCTTCTACCTTCAGAGCAGGATTCTCACCATGACCCTTCAAATGTGACACTCACCTTCCCCTGGCTCAGAGGGAGATGTGGCAGGAAAGAGCCTCTTTTCAGCTGAAAAAAAAAAAGCAACTAAAGTTTGCTTTTTTGCTTTATTCTCTTTCTGCCTTTCTCTGGGCTGTGATTTTAAACTTTTAATATGCGCATTATGATGAAGCATTGTCCCTCCTTAAATTATTTGTCTCCCTGAGTGGCACTTTGGTGGGGAAATGAACTTTTCGTGTAGCTTTTAGAGTCGCCCTGGGTTTATGTGGACGCCTTAAGCCAGGTCTACACAGGCAGAGACCACAGACGATTATGATTATGTTCCAAAGGCTCCTTTCCTGTGATTATCAAGATCTTTCATTCAGAAGCAAGAGCAATTTTATCCCTTTTATTTTTTTTTCACTTCTGTGTCCTCTAGCTAGAGGCTCCCTAGCCATGATCTCAGGAGATGTTGGGGTGCTTATTTCAGGCAGCTGGGCCTGTTTTACTGTTCCATGTAGGGCTAGTTGCAGAGGAGGACTGGAATGATCTGAAGCAGGGTGAAGAAAGATTGTATCAAGGGTGGGTGAGACTTCTAACAGGTTCTGCCTAGTAGCCTCTGGACATCTGAAACAACATGCCAGGTAGAAATATGGGAATAGAAAGAAGCCTGGGAACTCCAGCAAAAGAAGGCATTCCCCAATGTTGGCAAGCCTAGGGTCACTGTCTGTGCTGAGAAGACTCTTAAGGAAGGAGTTTTGGGATAACTGGGCTGGGACTGGAGTGCTGAATCAAGGCACTATGGACTGCCTTCACGATAGTTTGGTGTTGGAAGTCCATGTGGCTCTATTTTAATCTCCTGGATACTGAAGACAAGTGGGTAGAAGTGTCTCTCAGCTTTGCATTCATCAATTGTAATTTCTAATTTTTTTTTTGGTTTTTTGGGTCACACCCGGCAGTGCTCAGGGGTTACTCCTGGCTCCATGCTCAGAAATTGCTCCTGGCAGGCACGGGGGATCATATGGGGCACCGGGATTCGAACCGATGACCTTTTGCATGAAAGGCAAACGCCCTACCTCCATGCTATCTCCCGGACCCCCAATTGTAATTTCTTATTGTACTACCTTCAAGACCAACCTGCCTAAGTGTAGAACCAGTGCCTGGGACTTTGGTTTCTGCCATAGCAAGTTGGATCTCAAGTATTGTGTAGCAATAGATATCAAATCTGGTAGAGATTTGAATCCTTCATATTTCTTTTTCTGTATGCTTGCTTTTCAGAAGAAACCAAGACTGAGAGACATGAGCTGTCTTGCCTGAATCAGTGGCTAGTGGAATAGGGGCTTGAACCCCAGCGGTCAGATTTCAGAGTCTGTGCTTAGTTTCTGGCTTGACATCTTTTTGCTCAGATTTGCTCATGGCCCTACTGGCAGGCACACAGGCACAGGAACCAATGTACTCTCCCCACTTTCAACTACTCTGTGGGTCTTTACCAGCCTTGTCTGCTGTTCTGGCCCTCACCTTCCTCTGCTGTTACACTTGAACTGCATTAATCCTCTGAGACCCACCAAGTGACTAGATCAGAATGTTTTTCTGAAATGCTCCAGGATTCGAGCAAGGCAATGCCTGAAGATTCCAAAATTAAGCAGGCAAAACTGGGGAACCCCAAATGTTTTGTGAGGTAGCAAACAGATCCCATGGTCTAATTCTCCATTAGCAGTGAAATGTCAGGAACAAGCAGTTCATGTGGGGTGCTAGGTTGCCCATGGCTGACTTGGGGACCTGTGACCACTCACCTATCCTTTCTTCTGGCCTCTTTTTAGTCCCATTGACCTCAGCTGAGGGTTCAGGTGCCTAGTTTGCTGAGCCCTGAGCAGGATCCTGTATGAAGAATTTGGATTTCTTTCCTAAATGGAGCCTAAAACTTGCCTTATTGTGTCCCCAGCATGGTGACTCCTCTACCTGCCATCAAAACTGAGGGTTCCTCTTGATTTGGTTGGCACCAGAGATTGAGATGTGAAGCACTTTGACCATATCTTGCAAGAAAGTTCTTCGTAGTCTCAGTAGAGGCCCGTGGCCCCATTTCCAACTGGTTGCAGTTTTCTAGAAGCTTTCTGTGCCCATAGATGGGTTCCCTCACCCATTGGTTATCAGAACAGAAGTATGAGGTGGGCATTCGGTCTCATCTTTTCCTTCATGCTCCCCACCAGGTCTTTCAGGGTTCCTCCTTAGTGATCCCAAGGGCCCTGGAACATGGGCATTCTTCTTGGTTTCTCTGGGTGCCCTATGGTCTTCATTTCCTGAGTCCCCTATTTCCTTGGGGGGGGGGTGAATGATTTGAGATTTCTGCCAGCAGAAAGAAGCTGCTAAGCTTCTTCCTATTACCCTCAGAAAGCCGATGGGAGGAGAACCCCCAATTTCTCAAGGAAACAAAACACAAGCCTGAGTCCATCACCTCCATCTCAAGCAGCCTTGTGCATGAGCCTGTACTAGCACTGAAGTCTCTGAACCCCAAAATGTGGTGTCACATTTGTAATTCTTCTCATGGAATTGTTAAGCTAAAACTTTTGAGTGCTCATGACAGGCCGGTTTACTTAAATATTTAGCTTGGCAAATGGGAGTAAACCAGGCATATCATTCACAAATTTCCCAATTGTTTCCACTGCCATAGGCAATAGCCCTCATTCAATCTTAAATGAGAGCCTATAAATTTAAAAGCATATTAATGATATTGAGATACATAGAAAGATAGTAATTTACCCTGTTGACCAACATGAGCATATAAAGTAAATGATTAGCAAAAGACAAGTGGAATGTGTATTTACATGTTATGATATATGCAGGGGTAAAACGAGTGGTACAAATGTATTTTTAATTTGAGTGTATTTATTACTTGTGAAAGTGAAGACTAATTATGCTGTCTGTGTCCTGGCATTAGGAGCAAGGTTCGGAGGGAGCTCCACCCCCCCAACCCCCCTTCAAGCCTACAGGCTTTTTCTCTGTCATGAGATGGACTGGTGCATTTCTGGAAGGAGACTTGAAGGACAGAGACGATACAGATTTAGTTTCTCCTGTCACCTTGTCCTCTAATTGTCCATCCAGATTCATGCATAATTGTAACTTCCTTGCATAACTTCTCAGTCTTGCATCTCAGGTCATAATTTACTTCTGGTTCTTTAGTGGATGTCCCAGACTGGCCCACCAGGAGGTATGTCTTAGTTACAGTAAATTCTGTCCATGGAGGTTTTTAGTTTCTATTTCTTTCTTTGTTTTGGAGTCACTGCTCAGGGGTTACTCTTGGTTTTGTGCTCAGCGATTACTCCTAGTTGGCTCAGGATACCATATGTGTTGCTGAGGATTAATCCTGGATCAGTCATGTGCAAATGCCCTACCTGCTCATACAAACAGGCTCTGTCCTCCTTTTGTGGAGATTCAGGTCATATATTGACACTGCACGTTGTGGGTAGCTCTCATGCTTTTGGACATATGGTGATTTCTAATTAAAGGTTAAACTGGCATCCAAAGTCAGTTAAGGACCTCTGTCTGGGCAAGCACTCTCTTTTGGCAGCTGATAGTGGCACTATGATCTCAGGGCAGAATGGAGTTCTGAGGCTCATGACTTTAACTCTGGAGGTTTCATCTCATGACTCCAGGGATTTGCAGCTTCTCCCTACGCTATGGTCCTGCTTAGATGAAATGTTGCTCTCTGGAAATGTAGCCCTCAGACTTCCACACTGGAAGGTCTGGTGGGCCTCATTCACAAAATGTAGGGGACTGAAAACCCCAGTGCTTAAGGGTTACCTACAGCTGAGTGAGCAAGTCTTGGTGTAAGATGTATCAAAGTCACTGGTGAAGCCCAAGTAGCTTCACTCCCTCTAGAAACCTGACATTAGAGAGGGGGAACTTATTAGAGGCCACTTCTGCAAGGCTGACATCTGTGAGCTAATAACTGTTTGGTTCTTAAATGCAGAATTCCAGAAATTATTTTTTTTAAATTTAGATTCTGAGAGCAGAGATCTCAGTTAGGTGTAGACTCACATTTGTCAAGGTCATGAGACTGATGTCTAAATCCAGAAACCCAATGTGTTATTTCTTGCTGGCTAAGGCAACAGTGTTTCTTGGGTCAACATAAACTAGTCTTCTTTTGGGCAAAGTCTTTCCCCACCTCTTCTAAGCAGATAGTTGTCTGTGCCAGTGGTTAAAAATGGGTCAAACCATTCTTCTTAAGTGACAGATACATTCAGAGAGCCTCTCCAAAACCATTAGGGAGTTGTGATTCTAGTTTTCTGCAACTCTGATATATCTTGGGTATAACTGATCATGTGGTCCTCTGTGCCTTCCAGGCTGTATGGAGACCTAGATAAGCAGAGCGAGGAGAGGAGAGGAGGGAAGTAAGTAAGGTAGGAAGAAAGGCAGTTTCTCCCTTCTCCTTGGGGATGCTTATTGCTAGATATCACCATTGCTCAGTGTGGGAAAACCACATTGGACTCTCAGAGCAGCCCAGAAGCCTCATGGTACCTAGGAACATTGTTGATCATGACAAGACAAGTGTCCAGAAGGCAGAAACTCAGCAGGGGAGACTGGATAGCACTTGGAGTAGTGATGCTGAGAGCAGAGTTTGTGGAGAACTTTTCTGATGTGCAGGAGGGCTGGTGGGTTCAATGATAGCCTCACAGTATCACAGGACATATCTTACCTTAGAAAATCTGTCCAGCAGACTCATCCACTTTCTCCTTATTTACTGAGGGTGCTCCTCCCTCTGTTTCTTCTATCTTTCTTCTGTTCTCCTGAGCTCAGTGGATAAACATGTATGTGTTCTGGATAGGGCAGAAGGGGCCCCGGCTAGGAAAGGCATGTATGGTTTGTGTGGATCTATGCTGTGTCATGACGGGTCCCTGTTTGAAATGCTCCCAGGCTATAGAACTGGTGTGAATAAGGTAAGTTGGCTACTTCGGAAAACAAACTAGGGAAAACTTACCTCGTGCATTGTCTATGCCCATAGTCTTCAATAGTAGCTATTACTAAGCGAATACATGAAAAATGCATTTCTTGAACATGGGCATCTCTCACAGTGATACGCATCTTGAGCTGATTTGCAAATGCATAGCTCTAAGTGGCGCGTGGTCGGAAGCAGTTAGCTTCTAATGTTATGCTGCCGCATGGGCAGCAACCAAACCTATTAATGAACTAATCCCAGACTCTCCTGCGGATGCTGGCTGGGCTCCTCTGTGCTGCACTTGGCATTTCAGCTAAAATCAACAGCGTTAAAGGAAAAAAAAAAAGAATTTAAATGGATTAGGCTGCTTATCTCCTGAATCACTGTGTCCTCAGCCACTACCGCTGCAAGTATTGCAAGTATGAGAGGGGCAAGGGTTGCTAGAGGAGGAAAGAGACGAAAAGTGCTTGCCAGAGACGAAAACTGGGCTGCAAGCAGGCGCCAGCTGTGGGGTCAAGGGCTTAGACTCGGACTCTGACAAGTACTAGCTGTGCGATTCCAGGTAAAAAGGCTTAGTCTCTCTCTGCTTGGGTTTGCTGACATAGAAGGCTGCTCTGAGGATTTAATGTTGTTACTTTAAAAATGTGTGAAGTTAGTCAGAAGAAAGGGACAGACAGACAGACACAAAATAAGCAGTTTATAAGGAAATGTAGTAGGGGGATAACAAATGCTTAAAGGCAACAGAAATTAAGAACTGGACTTCTTCAGAGGTGGGGCAGATGGGATGGGGTAGGACAAAGGGATAATGGACAGTGAAGCAGTGGACATTGGTGGAGATTGGGCTTTCTGGAATGTTTTATGTCTGAAATCCTACCAATAACAGTTTTGTAAGACACAGTCCTAAAATTAATTTTAAGGAGTGCAACTGTATTTGACACTTAAAATTATTGCTATGTATTAATTTGTTTGGACCATCCCACACATCCCTCATATATATTAACAGTCTATTATGTGCTTATTGGGATCTTGCTAGAATAAGATAAAGTTCCTGCCCACATGGAGGACAGTCTGCTTGGAAGGCTTCTCTGTTTTCTTAGCAATTTCAGCCTTTGATGGGCTGCACAGGCAGAGGAGGACAGAGCTATCTTAGGGGACCTTAGAGCACAGTGTGGCTGGAGGGCCTTTGGGAGGGCCTGTGGGACAGCCTGTGGGAGAATCTATAGGAGGGCCTTTAGGGTCTGTGAAAGGGGTTTTGGAGGGGTCTATAGGAGGACCTGTGGGAGGGTTCTTGGGAGGATCTGAGGGAGGGTCTGTGGAAGGGTCAATGGGAAGGCCTGTTAAAGACTTGTGAGAGTACTTGTGCGAGGGTCTGTGGGAGGGTCTATGAGAGAACCTATGGGAGAGCCTGTCGGAAGGTCTATGGGAGGGTCTATGGAAGGGTTTATAGGAGGGTCTATGAGAAGGCCTGTGGGAAAGCCTGTGGGAGGGACTGTGGGAGGGTCTATGGGTGGGTCTGAGAGGGCCTCTGAAAAGGTCTATAGCAGAGTCTATGGGAGGAACTATGGGAGGGTCTATGGGCTGTGAGTTTTGAGAGGACTAATGGGAATGTCTATGGAAGGGTCTATGGGAGGGCCTGTGGGGGGTCTTTGGGAGAGGGTCTATGGGAAGTCTATGGAAGACTCTATGAATGGGTCTGAGAAGGTCTGTGGGAGAATCTATGGGTGGGTTTGTGGGAGGGACAGTGACAGTCTGTGTGAGGGATCTAATGGAAAGGCCTCTGGGAGGGGCCAGGGTCTTTTGGTAGGTTTGTGGGGGGCTATGGGAAGGGCTGTGTGAGGGACTGTGGGAGGCTCTGTGGGGGGGGTTATGAGAGGGTTTTGGGAGGGGTAGTAGGAGTTTCTGTGGGATGATTGGGGGGGGGCTTTACGAGGCCCTAGGAGGGTCTCTTGGTAGGTCTTTGGGAAAATCTACGGGAAGATTGTGGGAAGTTTTGTGTGATGGCCTATGTGGGATAGCTTAGGGGTTTGGCCCTGCAGAGGCCCAGAGCTACATTCCATCATGGCAGTGGGGGGTGAGGTTGAATGAAGGCCAAGATATGCAAGAAGGGCTGGAGACCTGTATTCTCTTCCTTGAGTTTCAGCTTGGAGAAGAAATCCTGAAAACTAAGGCACTCTGGGTTATGTCTGGTGAATCTGCCCTCTTACTGTGGTGGATGTCCATAGTCCTGCCCATTGCAAGGGTCTCAGTATGTGGCAGCTCCTGAAAACTACTAGGCTTGTTCCACTATATCTCCCTTGGGAGTGTGCTGAGACAGTGCAGGGGTGTGCAACAGAGCATGGAGGTATTTCTGCGACTATGGTTCTGTTTGCTTGTGTACCTGTGGGGCACTTATATGTTTTCCTACTCTGTGCTATTGGGTTCTTTCATATCTTTTCTTCACCTTTCTGCCTTGTTTTCAGCCTCTGGAGAAGAGTATGAGGAAAGTAGGCAGGAATACTCAACCTAAGGGTAGGCCATAGATTAGATGCCCCTTCCCTGACGGTGGAGGCCAGTTGGGGGTGCTCATCTTCCAGAGAAAACATTTGGAGTGAGGGTGAAAGCATGGGGGGTTCCTGCCAGTACTGGCACTGTGATCTGGCTGTCCTTGGCTGTGAGTGCTTGGGTCTCTGACCTGTCTCTCTGAGCTAGAATAACTTGCCTTTTACAGTGAATTGTTATTTGTTTAAAGATGCATTCTTTAAGAGGCAGCCTGTCCCCAAAGGCAAGCCAAGCACTTCATCTGGTATTCGACAAAAGAAAGAATGAGCCACCAAGAAGGGAAAGCAGACGGCACAGCATTAACAGGAGAAAGCAGGGTGGTCCCCAAGTGCTCTGCTTTCCCATGGGACATTTTAGTACTTTGTTGATCCCACACAATTTTCACTAAGTGCTGACTTTGGAACCGAACTTCATTAAGTTCTGATTCCACTGCCTGTGTAGATGGGAGGGGTGGAGAAAGATGGTGGGAAGATGGGAGAGAGACAAGTGGCACAGGGTTTAGTGTCCAACTGACAGAGCTGACTCTGGGTGCCGTGGAAGGATGGTGACCCCCCCCCCCTTGCTAATGTGACCCTGTCTCCTATTGGTAGAGAATTCTCTAGATAGTTATGATCAACAGAGAACCACAGGTTATAACCAGAGACTAGGGGTGTGTCGAGTTATTCTAGTTATTCCACACTCCTGCTATGTCCAAGTCACCTGATGTCCATGTTAAAATGGCTGGTGGTGGGCACTTCTGCTACTGGAGTTATCATCTTTCTTCCCAAATGAAGGAGAAGTTATTCCCTGGGGTCTCAGAGTCAATGAATGCCACGGAGCTTAGAGAGCACAGAAGCATTCAGATGAAGTTTGAATATCTGAAGGTGGGTCCATCAGCCTTAATTTGCACTGCATCACATTTGCAAGTTGCAAAATGGAATTTGCAATTGCTTTTCAGCAATGTTCAAATTAGCACTTCTTAGCATATTAATGAACTACTTTTTTTTTTTCATTATGTGACCAATTTTAATGTAAGTAGCAGGCTCAGTGCAAGGATTAGGTCAGTGTTTTATGAAAGTAAAGTTCTAAGGCTTCCTGTAGAGACTGAGTATCTGACCTTTGGATGGTCCTGGCTTTAGTCCAAAGCAAAACCCCAGGAGGTGTTAAGTTTTAGACACTAGATGCTAGGTCTAGGATAAATTCTGTGGGTCCTTGCTTAAGACATTGGTTGACTAAGTGGGAGGTTGTAGTCTCACTTCCCTTAGAGGCAGGAACTAAGACAGTAGGCAGGTTTTCTTTTTTCAAAGGAGCTCCAAGTCGATGCTTGGGGGATTCTTTGTGAATCCCACTTGCTAAGACCTTTTCTTGTCTTGTACTTCTAGTAAAACCTTCAAGTGGCTGGGCCTACCTCTTAAAAACACATTAACCTCTTAAAAAGCACATTTGGTTCGTCTGAGCACTGTCCGGAGTCCTTCCAGGATGAACTGGAAGTATTTTGCTCCACAAAATTCTCTGAGCTTCGGTCAGAGAAATAGAACAGCAGGTAGGACAATTACATGTGGCTATCAGGATTTGATCCATGTGACACCACATATGGTTTCCCAAGTCCAACCAGGAGTGATTCCTGAGTTGCAGAGACAGGATTAAGCCCTGAATACAGGTGAGTTTAACTCCTCCACCTCTCCCCCACCCCAAGAAATCATGGAGCAACTAAGACATGAAACTTTGAGGAGAAGAAATCAACAAACAGAGCTTTAAAATGTATTATGGGACCCATGGTTGTATTCTCCTGGCCTGTCTGCAGAGGCAGTGGTGAGAGAAATGAAAAGTCTAAGTGAGGGGCCAGAGAGATAGCACAGCAGTAGGGCATTTGCCTTGCATGTGGCTGACCCGGGAGGGACCCAGTTCGATTCCATATAGTCCTATATGGTTATATGGCATCCCATATGGTATTACCAGCCTGTTGGGGCAATTTAGGAGTAGATCCTGAGTGTTGCTGGGTGTGGCTCAGAGGTCAATCGATCAAAGAATCAATAAATCAACAAATAAATGAAGTTTTCTTTTTTTTTCTTTTCTTTCTTTTTTTTTTTTTTTTGGTTTTTGAGTCACACCCGGCAGTGCTCAGGGGTTACTCCTGGCTCCATGCTCAGAAATTGCTCCTGGCAGGCACGGGGGACCATATGGAGCACCGGGATTCGAACCCATGACCTTTTGCATGAAAGGCAAACGCCTTACCTCCATGCTATCTCCCGGGCCCCAAAGCTTTCTTTTTTTT
>PVKC010017266.1:0-20294 GCA_004027635.1 Crocidura indochinensis | reverse complement strand
AGTAGCAGTACAGGGGGCTTAAGGTGGAGGTATGGGATGCATGCTGGGAACAATGGTGGAAGGAGTCAACACAGTGCCATAATTCACTGTCATTATGTGCGTTAAATATAACTATGAAAGACTTGTAATTAAAAAGAAAGCAAATTAAAAAATTAAAAATATTAATAACAGAACCATGCTTCTATTTCCTTTGTTTGCTAATTCATTAAACAAATACTTATTATTAAAAATCTTATTAGGGACATAGATCTAGAGAAAGAGTTATGCAAATAAATAAGATGTTAATCTTGTAGTGAAATACATATAATATGGAGATTAATAGAATATGAGGGACTGCAACAGAGAGTTATGTAACTTGACTTTGTAAAGTCAATTGAGGCTCTCCAAGAAAGATTATTGGGAAAATAAATGTAAAGAATGATGCAGCACAAAAAAAGAATAAATAGTATAGATAAAGGTATGAAGCTAAAATGAAGAATAATATAATGAATAAAATAATATTGTAAATTGCCAGTCTGGCAAGGACACATATGTGACACCTAGAATAATGAGAAATGAAGACAGAAAATTGAATAAAAGTCAATGAATTATTATGTTGAATGATTTACCTTGAATTATTACTTTGAATAATTATGTTGAATGATTATTATGTCTTATTAAGATTTCTTTTAAGGAAGTGAACAAAATTTTAAGTTACAAATAATTGATGTCTATATTATGATGAGATTGGGTTAGGAAAATTGGGTAGATTTATGAGATAATAAAACTAAAATAGAATTGTGAGCTATTCATTTTAAAAGCAAGAGGGACACATTAATGGGGATGGCTCCTAAATTTGGGATTTGGTAAAATGGTGACCAGTGGTATTATTTAATTAACTGTTCATTTCAGGTAAGTTAATAACAAGCAAAAATTATCTCAAACAAATATCAGCCAAAACAAATAATAAGCATATCTCATTTTTATTCAATTTTAAGTCCCCCAAACTAATTTTATGCTTCTTATTATAATTTATCATTTTTGGGTCACTAAGATTGTGAAGTTTATGCTCATCATTGATTTTTGTCTGTCTTTTCAGCCTTCTGTCTCCATTTCAATTAATCATTATGGCTTATTAATTATTTCTTTCCAATGTTTCTTGAATCTTCCTGATGGGTTGAAATCTATTCCCACTATAATAACTCTATTCTAAACCCTTTATCAATTCATGTATTAATTATATTTCCTGGCTAGAATAGTTTCAATGGTTTCTTTAGCCAAATAAGCTACTCACCATCTTCCTAGCATGTCTTATGCATTTCTATATAGAAAACCTTTGCTTGGAATTTATCTTGCTTCCTTAATCTTACTGAGATTGCAGTCTTCATCCTACTGGGCTCTGATCCAGTCTCTAACTTCCTGACCCTCACAATGATCTACAACAATTCTCTTGCCCCTGAAATGCTTTCACACAAAATGCCAATTTTGTTTCCTCTTTTTTCTTCCTTTGTAATACAAGCCCTGTCTTCCTATCTGAATAACTGATAATTGAACTTCCCGGGATAATAGGTCTCTTCTAATTGTGATGCACTTGCAATGCACATCAGAATCTGGTTCTCTCTGAAGAAGAGAAGTTATTTACTAATTATGTATACATATATATGCGTATAAACACATATATCATATATGTAT
This sequence comes from Crocidura indochinensis, assembly GCA_004027635.1. NCBI lineage: Eukaryota > Metazoa > Chordata > Mammalia > Eulipotyphla > Soricidae > Crocidura > Crocidura indochinensis. The sequence continues at coordinate 18,623 of PVKC010017266.1, read as the reverse complement.
ATATATATCCTTGTAGATGAACAACAGGTCTACAGGTCTGATCTAGGATCTTGGCCAGATCTAAGTGCCTTCCAGTAGTCACCTGTTAGATACCAAAACCATAGTTATTTTTGCATTACATACATACATTCAAATATCTGTCTCCAGTAATACTATGTCTTAGTACTTCAGTTTGAAGTTTTCTTTATTGGGCAGTAATGATCAGAAAATCATCTTTCTTTTCTGAACCCTCCAAGAAGTCCTTGCTTTCAGTTTTGTCACTAGCCCCAATACTACCTATCCTCTTGTTTATCTCCCCATTGGTAAGTATTCAATCTTTTAAATAAATTGATACATTTTCTCTCCCCCAGACCTCATTTCTATAGCACAATTTAATTTAAATTCTGCATACTCCTGGCAGCCATAAGCTTGCCAGTATTCTCTCCTGCATGAGCAAGGAATAACTATTTACACTACATTGACACAACTAATTGTGGGAACCTGTGAGTTGAAGGAGGGATGGTGAAGTAAATCAGGTATACCAAAGAGATCACAAGTTGTTTCCTGCAAGGTTACTACTGACTATAAATTTATTTAAAGGAGAGATTTATTTCATATTGAATTTTCTGTGGCTAAATTACAGTATTTTCCGGCATATAAAATGACTGGGCGTATGAGACGACCTCCTAATTTTGCAGTTAAAACATAGGTTTAGGCCTATATTCGCTGTATCAGACAGAACGTTCCTGTGCTGTAACTGTATGTACCGCAGTGAGCCAATCACAACAAGAAAAGGTTCAAAGGGTATACTGGAATACACTTCCTCTCTGACTCTGACCAATCTGAGCAGGTTTTTGACAGTCTAGATTCGGGTCCAAAGCATTGTCTAATTTGCATGCATAAAAAGCCTGCTTGGATTGGCTGAGTTAGAGAGGCGGTCCGAGCAGCCTTACAGTTGGAAAATTCGTTTTGTGGCAATATTCAGACAATTTTCGTTTAGCGCATATTGAAACATTTTTCAGGATATACTCGGCGTATAAGAAAACCCCCGATATTCAGTAGACTTTTATTTTTGTTTCAAAAGTCGTCTTATACGCCAGAAAATAAGGTAAGTTTTCCTACTTCTCAATCCGAAATCTCTACTTTTTGTTCTTTGTATTTGAGAAAAGTCTTTATTCCACAGGGATCAACCAAGACATCTTACCCTTGGTTTCTTATGAGTTTTCACTGATTAGGGAAAACTATAGGCTGGGTAGAGGGAGAGCCCACATGTAAATTTCTCCCTTACCTTTGTGCCTCATAGCATTTCTGGCAAGAAGACCTGTACCAAATTCTATTTTTTTTAACTCTCCAATCTTCAGTAGTATTCCTGGGTGACTTCATGTTCAAGGTGAAGAATGATTTCTGCCTTTGCTCTTCTTTTAGCACTTCAGAATCTCCTGATATTTCTTTCCCTTAACTTATTTTCTTTATTAATCTCTTAGCTGACGCTCATCTTAATGTACCATCTGTCTGCCTTATGGATCCTAGTTAGTATAATATCCTCTATAAGAACACTCAGAATAATTTTTTACTTTATGAGGATAGCTTTGGGTACATTTAATGTTCTTATTGCACTAGGTTTAGTGAATAACGCCTACAATATCACCTGTTAATCTAAATATAAAAAACATTCTAATATGCCAGATAAAGTGTAAATCTAGGTTCATGTTGACAAACCACATCATTAGACCTGTGTTAGTACAAATATTTTGCTATTGTATGATGATGAAATTTATCCTTCACCCTACATATCATGAATAAATGATTCTACTATTAGTGAAGGACTAAGACTGCATTACTTTATTCACTAATAGGGGCGACATGTTAAATACACTCAAACCCTTGCTAAAGCCTGGAAAAATATCACTGCCATCCTCCAACTCTAAAGTCTAGAACACCGTAACTGATATCATTCTTCATGAATTTGTCTGGTTTGCCATTGTCTTGGAGGATATCTTGAAGGATGGAGGATGACTGAAGTTATTCCAAAAGGAATGATGCTTCAGCACTGCTACCTTCAGGATAATTTGGAGATGATTTGTTTGAAATCCTCTTTCTGTTCAACAAGAATAATGTTCATTCTCAGAAGTGAAAGAGCCAATAGCCTGATGATGTACTGTCATCAAAGGGAAACTCTAACCAGATGCCCCAGTAGAGTGTTTTGCTTTGCTACTTATGGGAAGCCTTGGAAATTCTTGTTTTAATTATATTTTCTCCATACATCATGTTCCTGAAAGAGATTTCCAACATATTTCCAAGATATTGTTGCTGAGTATTTTCCCTGCCAATATCAAAATTTGTGTTTCTACTCTTAGCTTATTAATTATGTTACCAATGAAGGAAAAAGAGAGAAATTATCCCTTGGGGTGTATCATAAATGCCTTTTGGGAGAAGAATTGCTTGTCAGTTAAATGTAAAGTTGCAAGGTTCAGAAAGGCCAACATATGCATATTAGAAACAAACATTTCCAAAGCATAAGTTCTACACCAGTTCTGACACACATGCATAAAACAAATTATACAATGAGAAAAGTACATAAATCACTCAACAGAGTGCCAAAAATTTTCAATACATTTCTTCCAAAATCTAAAACCCAAACATGTTAGTGCTCCAAACTCTTAACTAAAAATTCTGAAGGGAAAATGAACTGTGACTAACTATGGAAAACATATAAGCAATTCATCCACCTGATTGGACCACCTGCTAATCAACATTCACACAGTATTTTGTATCCAGTTATAAATCAAAATTCTTGAGCTAAGTTAGTGCCTTAATAAACTACAGACTCCTGTCATCATAATCACCATTCTTTACCAGTAATTAATTCAGAACCTGTATGAGTTACTATGTTTTCTTACTGGATATGACTCTATATGATGTTGCCTTTTGGATGGTGAACTTATCCTTCACCCCACATACCAAAAGTACCCTACACTGGACTCATGCAAACCCACACCTGTCATAGAGAGGAACTTTCTCCCATTCTCTAACTATCATCTCAACCTTTATTAAATACTCCTGTCTCTAACCAAGTAGGCAATTACTCAGTGGATATAGTCTGATAGATAACATCAGTGTTTCCTAAAGTGGGCACTATACAGATCTGTGGGGTGTGAGCTTAGAATGATCTAATTTTGGGGTGCAATTGTTGTTTTAAGTGTAATTAATTTATCAATCATTTGTTCATCTAAAGGAAGTAAGTATTTAGAAAGCCATAAAGCAAATATTTTTCTTAAAAGGTGTGATTGGTCAGAAAAAGCTAAACGCTTTAGCTATAATATCTATTTTCCCTTCCAACTTCTTTTTTTTCTTACCATTGGATGTTTGTGTGGTATCTTCGAGAAGAGAAAAAATTAAAAATAAGAGTAGATAAATAGAAACACACCCCAAAAAGTAAATTTTCTTGTCCAGAGAAATAAAATTAATAATTCAAAAGACAGTCTTACTGAACTGAATTTTGTATAAATTTTCTTGTTTTTAAGATTCAAGAACCGGGGGCCGGTGTGGTGGCGCTAGAGGTAAGGTGTCTGCCTTGCCAGCACTAGCTTAGGACGGACCACGCTTCGATCCACCAGCGTCCCATATGGTCCCCAAGCCAGGAGCGACCCCTGAGCATCACCGGGTGTGGCCCCAAAACAGACAAAAAGGATTCAAGAACTGGGGCCGGAGCGGTGTTGCAAGCAGTAAGGCATCTGACTTGCTGATGCAAGTCTAGAACAGACTGCAGTTCTATCTCCTGGTGTCAAATATGACCCTCCAAGTCAGGAGTGATTTCTGAGCGTATAGCCAGGAGTAACCCCTGAGCATCACAGGTGTGACCCCCCAAAAATACAAAAACAAACAAACAAGTTTCCCAAGAATCTACCAATGCAGGAAAATGCACTTTCACACTAACATTTATCTTCAAAGAAGATAACACTACGGGGCCAGAGTGGTGGCACTAGAGGTAAGAAGTCTGCCTTGCAAGCACTGGCCTCGGACAAATCTTGCAGTTCCATCCCCTGGAGTCCCATATGGTCCCTTCCAAGTCAGGAGAGATTTCATAGCTAGGAGCATCAACCCCTGAGCATCAATGGGTGTGGCCGAAAAAAAAAGGAAGAAGTAGGAGGAGGAGGAGGAGGTGGAGGAGGAGTAGGAGAAGGAGGAGAAGGAGAAGAAGGAGGAGGAGGAGGAGAAGGAGGAGAAGGAGAAGAAGGAGAAGGAGGAGGAGGAAGAGGAGGAGGAGGAGAAGAAGAGAAACTTACATAATACACAGTTTAGAAGGAGAAGAAAGGAAACACTGAAATATCACTTTGATGCTATAGCTACAGATAATTATCGCATCTTAAATCTGGCTAAAATAAACCACTGGTTCCATCATTTTTTTCTAAATTTTATTTTTATTGAAACCATTGTGATCTACAAAATTTTTCATAGTTGAGTTTCAAATATACAATGAGTCAGGACCCTTTCCACCACGAGTGTCTATTTCCACCAATGGAACTAGAGTGCATCCTATACCACCAACCTTTGCCTCCCTGGCCTTGCCAGTATAAGTTGTCCCCTCTGTGTCTAGCTTGTTGTAGATTGGATATCGATTCTGTTGTCATTGGCTTTGGATTTGGTGTTTAAGTCTGATCATTTTTTTATTTCTACTAAATATTTATATGACTGTTTGGTCTTGGTGCCTTCCATTATTTCCCCCTCACTTTGTGAGGCAGAACAAGATGGTTCAAATTATGTTAACGTTTAGACCTCTTGATTCTATTATCAGTGACTTTAGCTTGGATATTTATTTCTGTCCTTATTTATTCTTCATCAGTGCATCTGAGACCTCTTGACCCCTGGTCCCCAACTTTTCTTTTTTCCTTTGTTCTTAGTTTTATAGAAAAAATGTAGAAATATATGGAAAAACAAAGTAACCATGTCCCAAGATCCCATGAAAAAGTCAGGACCCCTATTGAAAATATAAAAAATGTAAGAAAGAAAAACAAAAGGTGTGGTGGTGGGCAGTTATTTATTTATTTATTAATTTTTGCATAGGTGCAGCAAACATTGGGGGAAAATAGAAAGGATAAACCGTTGACCTAAAAACCAGGAGATCCTATCCATGAAGCAAGTAACTTACCATGAGGGCAAATACAGTCTTTGGGCATACTAAACTGTCTAAACCTAAAGTCTTTATAATCCCAGTAAAAGTTCTCCTTACTCACAGTTATTGCAGTCAGGTTTCTGTAATCAGATATCTTGGTTTTTGCAAAGATCTTATGTTGAAGTCAGGGTGTCACGGAGCAGCTTCTATTCCATCTTTTTAAAATACCCTTATCTATTTGATATTTTGTTGGAATCTCAATCATATTAGTATTTCATTTGGTTTTGTCGTATTGAAGTAGGTTAAATGGAAAAAGTAAATATGATCATTATGTTCATCTCTCTAAAATAATGATCCAAGAGGGATTTTTCAGCAATGTTGTTACAATAACAAAAGACAGCAAGAAGCAAATATTGGCAGTCTTCATTCATATATAACTCAAAATTAAAAAAATAAATTTTATCCCATGAATTTTAGTATGATTTCCCTGCCAAGACCTGTGCTGTAATAGAAAAGTTTTGAATTTTACCCTTTCTTAGCTTATTTCCCCTTAATACACCCAGGGAAGTCCACCAATTCTGCTCATGTGCTCACTCAGTAAGATTATCTAACTCCTCCAAGAAGACAGGTATTAAGTGTTTTGATAATAATATTGAGGTTTAGGGGCAGGAGTGGTGGATCAGTGGTAGTGCATTTACCTTGCATGTGACTGACCAAGGATGGAAGACAGTTTGATTCCCCTGCATCCCATATGGTCCCCCAAGCCAGGAGTGATTTCTGAGCGCAGAGCCAGGAGTAACCCCTGAACACACCAGGTGTGACCCAAAAACCAAAAACCAAAAAAATAATATTGAGGTTTAGAGGTTGGTATCTGTTTTCTTAAAAGGACAAGATTGCAGTTAAATTAGACTTAGCAGACTACAGTATCTGTCACTAATGTACAACTCTTCTGACCTGATTTGGCAGCAGCTCCAGACAACACACAAAGCAACTGCCCTGGCTATCATTACTTTTTGTTTGCTTATTTTTTGTTTGTTTTAGAACAACACTAGGAAATGCTCAGGGCTTACACCTATCTTTATGTCAAGGATCATTCATGATGGTGCTCAGGGATCTTTTTGTGATGCTGGGATTAAACACAAATTGGCTGTATGCAAGGCAAATGCTTTACACTCTACCATAAATACATAAAGTCTTACTGGGTATGTTTAATACATACATACATACATACATACATACATAGATACATTTCATTGCAACTTTATTTTCAAAATGTCATCACTAGACATTGCTGGTTTATTATTTTATTTTATTTTTTTGGGGGGGCACACCCATTTGACACTTAGGGGTTACTCCTGGCTACGTGCTCAGAAATAGTCTCTGGCTTGGGGGGACCACATGGGACAACGGGGGATCCAATCACAGTCTGTTATAGGCTAGTGCTTGCAAGGTAGAACCTTACCTCTAGAACCACCTCTCCGGCCCCTTATTTTTAATTTTTTTAAAATTATTTTTAAGTTATGAGGTTCATTCCCAGCAGTGCAAATATGTAGACAATATGAGACCAAAGACTGAACCCTAAGCCTCTGAAATGCAAGACTTATGCAGTACCATTTGAACCATAATCTGACTCCTGTTGACCTTGTCCTAGAACATGAAATGAATTTCTTTTCCTTTTTAGCAATAATTTGAATTGTTCTTTTACTTTTAAATCTTATTTTCACTAATGTGTACTACCTTTGAAAAGTCATTTACTTTTAATATGTTGATAATCAGTACTTGGGTGAAGAAGGTCAGATCTATGATTAATTGTAAGTATATGAAACATTAGGCAATAAAATGCTAGTTTCACCACTATGACACCTCACAAAATAATTGCATTATAAAATTTTCTGATTTTGTTTTTATAGAGTTGAGTGGGACTTCAAATTTTATTCAAAGTGGAGAGAAAGTGAAGAGGTTAGGGTCTTTCCTTTAAATGGCCAACTCAAGTTTGATCCCCTTGGTGTCCCATGTGGTTCCGTGAGCATCACCAAAAGTGATTCTTGTGTGTATAATCAAGAGTAATCCTGAGAATTTCTGAATGTGGCCTTAAAAACTTGGGCCTTCCTTGCCCAAGTTCCTTAGACTATTTAGGAAAGAAAGTAAGAGGTTTATTAAAACTGGAAACTGGGAGAATATTTTTACTAAAGATAATAATCACAAAGGTATGAGCTCTTAAGGTTTGAACACAAAGGTATGAACTCCTAGTCATATGACAGCATTTATATTGTGTTGATGATGAGTAAGCATATGACTTGGCACAAAAGAGCCCAGATGACACACAGGCCTTAGGATCTTAAGGTATAATCTTTTCAAAATATTTAATATCATTAAACATTTATTATTCCTATATTTGCCTAAACAGGCCATGAATCTATTTATGTATTGGCTTTACATATATGTCAGGTAACAAATCCCATATGTTTATATCTCTTTTAGACAAAACTTTTCTTTTAAATTTAGAGCCCATTTTAATTAAAAATGAAGGTAGCATAACTAAGAAACCTACCAATGTGGCATCCCAAACCCTTTAGTTGCACCACTACCCTCTTTCTAAGGCCAGAAAAATCACCATTTCTGATGTTTGTCTGTCTTTTGACTCCAGGTGCATCACTTTGTGGGTGGGACCAGCCCTTCTGGAGCCCGTCTTCATCTACACAAATATATTCTGGCATATATCTCCTTTTTCTGGGCAGGAGATCTGTGGCAATTCTTTCTCTTGCCAGTATACAGCCCCAAAATCCAGTTGACCTAAAAGAGTAAAGAGTTGACAGTTTTTTTAGTATACTCAAATAACCGTGCATGGGTTCTAAATAACCTAAAATGTGGATATATCATTAGTCACCATTTTGTAAAAATAATTCAATAGATCACCTTTCAAGTAATGGGGAAAGTGTAACTCCATCATTAAAACCCACAAGAAGCAAAGAACTATAGGGAAAACTATGGAGTTCAACCCACAAGACGCAGAGAACAATGGGGTAAGCTAAGGAGTTCAACTTCGTTGCAGATGGAATGTCTAGGTCAAAAGACATATAATGTCTAGACAAATGCAAGCCCATAAAAGTGCTTGAAGCTGGTTGATGAGGAACTAATATCAACACTCAATGCTTTGGTAACAGACATAAACAAAGCACTATTCAGAGAAATTAAATAACCAATAGATGAGAACTTCAAACAACTCAAAGAAGAACTCTTAGAAAATGAGAGAATCCATACAAATAGAATTGAAGGAGCTAAGGAACTAGCAAACCATAGAAGCAGAATCTTCTGCTCATGTGCACACTCAGCAAGATTATCTAACTCCTACAAGGAGACAAGGTATTAGGTGTTTTGATAATAATATTAAGGTTTAGGGGCTGGAGTGGTGGAGCAGTGGTAAGGCTTTTGCCTTGCACATGGCTGACCTAGGATGGAGCACGGTTTTATCCCTGGTGTCCTATATGGTCCGCCAAGCCAGGAGTAATTTCTGAGTGCAGAGCCAGGAGTGCAGAGCCTTGAATATCACCGGGTGTGACCAAAAACCAAAACCAAAACAATAATAATATATAAGTAAATTTGAGGGCAAATTAAAAGTCATAGACAAAGAAGTAAAAAAAATGGAAGAACATTTAAGTTACTTAATAAAGTATGACAAAAGGAATAATTTTCAAATCATAGGAATACTAGTAGGTGAGAAAAAATGGAAAGGAGAAGAAGTGGGAGAGATAATAGAAAAGTCTTCCATTCTCTGTATAGGCAGCTATACAAATTCAAGAGGCTAAAAGATTGCCCAACAAAATAAACTGAAAAAAGAATAACACCAGACTGCAGCCTGCAACCTTTCAAGCCACTGCTGCCTGAAATTGCAGCTGCAGGTTTTGGGGTCAATCCTCTTCAGAAGTATCAGTGGAAGATATGTGATTGCAGGCGAGCTAGCACCACCCAACAAGAACCTGACCATTGGTGTGGGGATTTTGCTGAAACATTGCATGTCTAAACTATGAATAACTTTTAAAATTACAATGCTCTTAATAATATAAAGCTTGTTTTTAAAAAATCAAAAAAATTATTGCAGAAAGCTCTTAAAAGCCTACATAATTTTTTCTTTGCAAAAAGGTACTTTTATGTGTCACCTAACTTGGCACATTATTCCAATGAAAGATTTAATGATCATGGATCGACAGATTTTAGTTTCCAAAAATTTCTATAAAGGCATGCAAAGGAGTAGAAAGATGATAGTACAGCACGTAGGGAATTTGCCTGCTGTGAAGTAGCCAATGGTCAATTCTGGGCATTTCATAGGGTCTCCCGAGTTTACCAGGAATTATTTCTGATTACAGACCCAGGAATAACTCTTATCATCAACAGATCTGACCCCAAAACAGAACAAAAATATAGCTTATGGAATCTCAGACAAAATTGGTAAAAGATAAACTTTTCTATTTTGTTTGTTTGTTTGTGGCCCACACTCAGTATTGCTTAGTGGTTACTCTTGGCTCTGCGCTTAAGAACTACTTCTGGCAGTGCTCAGGGAACCATATGGGGTGCTGGGGAATCAAACCTGGGTTAGTTGAATACAAGACAAGCACCTTACTCAGTCTCCTGATGAACTTATCTATTAGTTAATGATACAATCATTCCCAATATAATTTAATATTATATCACACTCTCTTCTACATATGTATTTCCTCTACTGGAACATAAGCTCCATGGAGACAAACTTTGTGTCCAAAGCTGATTTAGTGCAGACATTCAAATGCATATTGACCAATAAATGAAGTAAATTGGAGAGACCTGAAGTCAATCTGAGCTCAAGTTTTTTTCTTTTTTCATATTTTTTAATCTAGTACCAAATTTGAGCATCCTCTTTAGAGTCTTTTCTGGGTTGTGGGTTCTGTTTTGTTTGGGAGAGTATTGGAAAACAGCTTATACACGTTATCTCCTCTTAACCTGAGTTAAGTTTTGGAAAACAGTTTATGCATTTTATCTCCTCTTAACCTCCTGGGAGATTTGAAAGAGAATATAGACTATGAGAAGAGACTAGACATGCTCACAGTTTCATTAATGGGAAAACGTAAGAATTTAGCTTCAAATGCTAAATTTCAACTGAAGTTTGAATTATAACCCAGAATGAACACACACACACACACACACACGCACACACACACTCACACACACATGCACGCACACACTCACACACACTCCTCTCTCACTGAAAGCAAAGATGTTGCAAGAGAAAGCCCTTACTAACATTATTCTTTCATTCTATTTTTTAACATTCTAGAAGCAACCACAGACTGAAAAAATGTATTGTCTACTGTCCATATGTCTTTGCATAGTTTTCCCTCTCATATCATCTTGTCATTTTGAAAATGAAATACTAATTGCTGTCTTTCCAATCTCCTATTGAAGTCAGCCAGTCTGGGGATCAGGATAGCTCCTCTGTGCTGGAATCAGAGAACAAGAAAAGGCCAGGACAGTGTCTGAGAGGAAATTGTGAGCTTTTTATTGGGGCTATGGGGGAGAGAAAAATCAAATGTAAAAGACTGGATTGGGGAAGAAAAACAGTTAAGAGACCACCTGATGCAGTAAGCTGCCAAGACCACCACAATGTTCATACAAAGATTAGGCAGAGAACAGATGTGAAGTAACCAGAGTCCTTCAGAAAATGATAGCGACAACATAAATTAACCTTGTCTAGGGCCTGACCGACTATGCACTTTTGAAGTCTGAAGAATGAAGTCATTTTTTTTATGGATGCTTCAAGGTCATGCACCTTTATCCAAAAGAACAAGTTTCATTAGATCCAGTTATTTACAGGGAAAAAATTGAAGCCAGTGTGGCTGCACTGACACACATGAGTGAGCTACAAATTAGCTAAGCTTCCCTTGCATTCTCTTCAATTGATAAGTTCCCCTTCACACTTAGAGAGAATTTTTTTGAATCTATTTTCCTAAACTGGAGAAACAATGAAGTGAAAGTATTTCAGATCTACTAGTCTAGCAGTATATATGCCATGGTTTCCTTTAAAAGTATTTTTTTTTTCCGGGGCCGGGTGGTGGCGCTGGAGGTAAGGTGACTGCCTTACCGCGCTAGCCTTGGACGGACCACGGTTCGATCCCCCGGTTCCCATATGGTCCCCCGTGCCTGCCAGGAGCGACTTCTGAGCGCATAGCCAGGAGTAACCCCTGAGCGTCACTGGGTGTGGCCCAAAAACCAAAAAAAAAAAAAGTTTTTTTAAAAAAATTAATTAAGCACCGTGGTTACAAAATTGTACATACTTGAATTTCAGTCATTGAACGTGCACCACACTTCACCAGTGCACTTTTCCACCACCAATGTCCCTGATTCTCCTTCCATACATACCCTACCCCTCTTGTCTCTCAGGCAGGCATTTTGCTTCTCTCTCTCTTTCTCTGTCTCACTCTCTTTTTCATTTGTGACTTTGGTTTTCACTATCATTAATTAAAAGATACCATGCATGTCACTTTATCCCCTTTCAGCACCCAGTTCTTGTCTAGACTGATCAGTTCCAACTATCATCGACACAGAAGATCCTTGATTTTTCTGTGGGAGAGGTTATACTACTCACTGTCGGTGGGCCAATTTTTCAAAAGACAGTATCACAGGAACTTAAGATGCAAGCTACCCTTACCAGTGGATATTCAGCTAGAGACTTGGATGCTGTATTTCCTAAAAATAGTCTATTTGAGGGAGATCCAGTTATTGGGCTTGGAGCTAGAGATGGCTTTGTTAGAATTCATTACCATTACAAGTTATGGGACTTAATAAATTACTAGAAAGGTCCTTTTGACCAAGCTGTGGTAGGAAGTTCTCTTAATTTTTTTTAAGAACCAGAGATAAATTCAGGAGCTCAGCAGATGGAATACTAAAGTCTGAGTTAGATACTCATACATCTATGGAATACTCCAACACCATGGAAGAACTGAGGGGTTTACTAAGATTAAGTTAATGACTAGAAGTTGGGGAAGAAGTTTTTCTCACTGAGGAATCTGGGCTTGCATGAGTCCATGAGTGAATGTGCTGGGTTCTGGTGTTTGGGAGTTGGACATGGCTCTTATCAGTAAGAGTAAGACCCTGTGGAGGCCAGCATTAACATAAGGCTTGCCATAAAATAATAAAGTTGAAACAGGAAAGATAACAACAACGGTGACTATTTTTTGTTGCTGTTGTTTGTTAGGCAATAGATCAGTTTCCTCTGTTCTCAGCGACAAATTTACTCATGACTGATAGAGCTGTTTTTTAGGTGTAGACTGTATCAAAAATGAAACAAGCCTGCACCCTAAGTTTCCCTTCCACATTTTCATAAATGATACTTATATTTTATGATTATTGGAATATTAAACAAGGTGCCCAAGGAATTATGATCATTTTGATCACCAAGAGCCAGTTACTTACTTTAATCCTTTCCATCTTTACATCCAATGGATGCCTTCAAAGATGAAAGAATAGAAAAGTTTTTTGGGAAGGATCACAGTTTCAGAGTAAGAGTTATCGAGAAGGAAGGTGTTCTAATATAAAGTCAGCTATGAGCATTTTTTGGCGAACACTTGTGTGTGTAAGGTACTTAAGTAGTAAGGAAAAGAGGCAACTTGGAAAGTCCACTGATAGAATGAGCAAGACCTACAGAACCATACTTAACTCACTAAGAATAGACCGGAGATTTACCTTGCTCTCTTCTTTCTAAGACTTCTAAATTCATATATGGTGGAGCTTCAGTATTCTTCTTTGCAGGATGTTATCTCCAGTGTAGGAGCAGAAATATTTTGACTTTATACCCCTTGGCTGAATCCAGGTGAGACTCTCCTTGTAAGTGTTGAGTGGAATGAACCTTTCCATGCAGGGGCCATATTTTATTCCTACTTGCATCAAGCCTATCTTAGGAAAATATCTGGTAACAGTATATAAATGATACATAATGTATGCCCAAGAAATGATTCACTGAATTGAAAGGATGTACATCTTACATAGTTGAATGTGCTCTATATGTAGTTCTTCTCCCTGCAGTGTTTTGTTTTATCAGTAGATGTCCTTCTAGAAAACCATCAAGACTCAAGGGCATGTACTTCAAGACTCAGTGCCATAGACTTTCCTTTATGTTGTCACAGTACATCTCTTTGGTAAACATATGGTATCACATGTCACAATTGTATTATTATTATTGATTTCTTTTTTCTTATTCACTTAACTTTGATATTCTTAGGTCATTTATACCTTATTTCTCATATAAAGTATGAGTAGTTAACATGTAACTGGAAGAGTCCCCCAAGGGTCCTCAGGATTCTAGGAGCCACTCTTGTACATGATTAGCCCACTAGACTATAATTATGTTCAGTAGCAAGAAGTGGGAATATAGGACTGAGAAGACTCTGTACTGTGAGGGAACACTTGCATCATATTGGCAGTGCTTAAAGACCTCCAGGACTAAATCATTGATGTCTGAGATTGGGCACATGTGGTGCTAGGTATCGAACCTAGGTAGTCCATTTGCAAGATGTGCACCTTAAAATAGGTGTGTGCTTCCCATTCTTTTTCATAATCTTCTGACATATTCATTGAAGATTACATCTATGGGGCATCCATCCCTAACATTATGAGAAGACTTTTAAACTTGTTTTGGTCAGATAAGTGATTAACAAAAAGAGAAAACACCTGGGCTATAATATTAGTAGTTCCTTCTATTCATTTCTGATGGCCACAAAAAGCAAACTTTCCCCCATTTATCAAGTCAAATTCCCTTACTTTTCCTTCTAAACACTTTCTGCACTTGGCACCTGAAAAGACAGGTTGCTCATTTGGCATATGAAGAGCTGACATGCATTTCTGGGCTTGCTGAGCAGTGAAAGATTTTCAATAAATAAGAGTCTCTATAAGGATTGCAAATGGGATTAGTCAAGTAAGAGCCCATCTGATTATCCATAATGCAGCTGTGCAGCTGGGAGACAGATGTTCTTGGTCTGTCTTTCCAGTACCACAGAGAACAGTCATAGAAAACTGAGCACATGGGGCAGTTTGATATTATATTTGATTTTCTGTGTTTGGGGAGACAGAGGTTCTTGTTGATGAACCTCTTGAATGGGTCACTTATTCCCATGAATAGTGCCAGTGTATGGAACAATTTCTGTGAAAGAGAAATATCCACATTAGTTAAAGGTAGTGTCAGAAGATGGGTTATTATTTGCTTAGGCAGATTTGTGCAGAGTGTGAAGTGCAAAGCCATTTGTGATAGCAATTATGCTCTTTAGTTTAATAAAAAGCTACCATAAAAATTGTTTTCTTCCACAGAATATTGTTTGCTTTTTTGTTTCTTCTTTTCTCCATTGTTTATTTCTTTCCTTTATTCCTTCCCCCCTCTCTACATAATTCTCCAAATTATTTCTCTCTTATTCTACCTGTATTATGAACATTTCCAAGTATACATAAACCACGAATATTATAACACAATTCTTAGGTTCCTGTTGTCTCTATTGTGTCATCATCATTTTGTTTAGTTCCTTTTATAACTGTCAAAATACAGATAAACTTGATTTCTGACATTCTTTCTTGCTCTAATAACATAGTTTACTTTCCTTTTATCAGTTTCTGAACTAATAATTGCTTCTCCACTATAAGAAATACAAAGAGGATAAATGTATGTAAATTTGTAGTGGCAAATAATTGGGTTAGTTGTCCTTTTGTGAGGGTGCTTCAGTTTTCCAAATTTTTTTTATCAATGTTCCAAGGCTGTACAAATAAAGTTAATATCCAAAAGCCAGAGAAATGTGATTGATGTGCAAATGAAACTTAGAAATTAACTTTTAATTTTCTTAGTCACTGTGAATTATTTTTTTTTGTGATTGGATTTTTTTTGTTTGTTTTTGGACCACACCTATATTTTGTTGTCTGTTTGTTTTGGGACCACACAAAGTAATCAGAGATTACTCCTGGCTCTGTCTTCAGAAATAACTTCTGGCAGGCTCAGGGGACCAAATGGAATGCTGGGGATTGAACCTGGGTTGGCTTTGGGCAAGATAAACACTCTATCACTGTACTATTGCTCAGGTCCCTTTATAATTGGATTTTAAGCATACGATATCCCTACACCATTGCTCACTTTCCTCTACCAATATCCCCATTTCCCCTCCTATTCAGCAGCCTACGCCTATGGCAGTTATTTTTCAAAATGAATTTATAGTACTTTTACTAATAGGATTTTATACATAACACATTACCAATTATCAGCATCTTTCCCACTTACTGACTGAAGACTTTTCTCGGCCATTGTCATATTTCCCTGTTGTATCCTTCCCTCCACCTTTTACAGCCACTCTACATCAGTGGTAGGCTTCCTACTGAAGACCAATCTTTATGGTCTTAGTTTCTATTGCCTTTAGATATTTGTTAATTCCAGCTGCTTCTTTATATCTCAAATGAAAGAGAAATCATTCTGTATTAGTCTACCTCTCTTTCTCTACTTCAGCCAACAAAACGCTCTCCAGATCCATTCATATAGTAGCAAATTCCATGACTTCACCTTTTCTTATGGCTGAGTAATAGTTCATTCTATAGTCATAAAATACTTGGTTGTTGGGCACTTGGATTGTTTTCAGATTTTGGCTATTGTAAATAAAATTCAATAAACCAAAGAGTGCAAAAGTTTTTTTCTGTATTGTGTTTTTAAGCCTTTTGGTACATTTCTCTGAGTGGAATTGCTAGGACGTATGTTAGCTCAATCCCTAATTTTATGAGGAGTGTCCATAGTTTTCCAAAGTGGTTGGGCCACATACCATTCCCACTAGTGGTGAATGATAGTCCCTTTTCCCTGAATTCACATCAACAATGGTTGTTTTTGTTCTTTCAGATGTGTGTTAGCTTTTCTGGTGTGAGGTGATAAATTTTGATTTTTTTGATGGGGGTTAAATAGGCATACCCAGTGGTACTCAGGACTTACTTCTAGCTCTGTGCTAAGAAATCACTACTAGCAGTTTCAGGAGACCATATGGGATTTTGGGGATTGAGCATCATATCTGCTGTGTACATGTCAAGTACCCTACCTGCTGCACCTACCTATTGCTCTGGTTCCCTTACGTGATTGTTTTAATTTGCATTTTCATAATTATTAGTGACAATGAACATGTTTTCATATGCCTTTTGGATATTTGTATTTTTTCTTTGAGGAAGTTTCTATTCATTTGTTCTCCCAATTTATTGATGGGGTTGGATTTTTTCCTTGTGAAATTCTACCAGTACTTTATATATCTTAAATGTTACCTTTTTATCGGATGATTGGCAAATATTTTCTCTCAGTCTGGTGGGTGTTTTTATATTTTTACATCACTTCCTTCGAGGTGCAAAAGTTACTTAATTTCATGTAGTCCTGTTTGTTTATCTGTGTTTCTATTTGATTAGCCAATTATTTGACTCCTTAAATATACCTCTTGCTTCAATGTCATGGAGACATCTGCTCTGTCTAGGTTTTACTCAATGTAACTAATGCAGGGCTGGCAAATAAGTTCGACATATAGAGCCAAAATTTTAAACTGTGAGAGTCAGAGAGCCACACCATGCAGTGACCTGCCAAAACAGACAAACACACAAAAGCATCTAATTTTAACACTAGTCTATTAAACACATATTGCATTTTGCCATTTTGAGTGAGGGCAAAATCCTGCAGTGATAGTGAGGGTATGCTGTGTCCTCCACAGTCAGAACTAAAGGCAAGATGAGACACAACATGTGACACACGAGCCCCCGCTCACTGGCCTGTGCAGTTGTTTCTGAGGGATGGGAGACGGGACTCCGCTCGGAAATCTCTCCTCAGAGGTCCCTCCTTAGAAGCAGCAGAACAAAATCCAAAGTTGGAAAATAGCCACAGTAGACAAAAGAATGAGAAGAGTAAAGAGCCGCATTCATTTTGGCCGGGAGTCGCATGCAACTAGAGAGCCAAGTGTTCACCACCCCTGAACTAATGGATTCAGGTCTGATATTGAGATCTTTAATCTATTTTTATTTAGCTATTGTGTATGGTGTTCGAAATAGGGTTCTCTGTTACTTTCCCAGTTCACTGTTGCAGTCTGGGGTGGGGGTGGGTAATGCTCAGTTGTTAGTCAGGCCCCCAATAGTAACTCTTTGTGGGAGACTAGCTAGTTAGTGTTCTCTGTCAAACTTATGTGGAGCCAGATGACTATCTACTGTGTCAGATATATAGGTGGACTATTCTTGAGGTTCTTTCTGTGTCAAACTGGGTCACAGTGTGTTACCTTGTCAAGGCTTTTCTAACCAGTTGTGCAAGCCTAGATCTACTCTGCCCATTGAAGTCTATAGGCACCTCAACCAACACTGGAAACCAGACAGAAACATACACACACACACACACACACACACAGAAAACAAAAGGTTTTACCTATAAATATATAGCTTCATTGAGACTATTATGTTGAGTGAAATGAGCCAGAGGGAAAGGGATAGATATAGAATAATCTCACTTATTTGTGAGATATAAGAACAAGAGATAGTATGGTAATAATACCCAGAGACAATACTGATAGAAAAGAGACAAAATAGAGACAATAGAGACAAGTAGGTGGAGCCCAGGGTAAAAAGCTCCCCAGAAAGAGTGGTGAGTGTAGTTATTATAGTATAGAAGGTTCTACAAAGACAATAATAGTTGGAACTGATTGCTCTGAACATGAACTGGGAGGTGAAAGGGGAGAAACTAACAGGCATGGCACTCCTTCATTAACAGTATTGTAAACCACAGTGTCTAAAAGAAGAGGAAAGAAGGGAGGGGGGTGGGGTTGGAAACTGGAGATATCAGTGATGGTAATGGGAAGGGTGCACTGGTGGAGAATGGTGTACATTGTATGACTTAAAACCAAAATGAACAATTTTGTAACCATGGTGCTTAAAAAATAAATTAAAATAAAAAATAGTAAAGTGTTCATGGGGTGAAAATGAGGTTCAGAGGTAAATTACAAGCCTTGCTTGCATCTGGTCTCATGTCACATACAATGCTGTACTTTGAGAATCACTGGGTCCATTCTCATGAAACACAACAACAAAAATAAAATAGAATTCACAAACCTGTTAATGAATATAAATCTAGAGTCTTCCAACTCTGTCAGACCTAGCTACTTGTTAGGTAGAATACTCAAGGAAATATAGCATCTAGACTCAGAAAACATTGCTTGTTCTCTTAGAAAGCTTAAAGAAATTTCCAAATATTCATATATTCAGTCAACATATACTTTCTCAGCCTCCATTATAAACTCTAGGAAAACAGAATTACACCATATATACAAACTTTCTGTCTTTGTTGAGCTTAACAAGTCTTTGAAAGAATGTATAATTAACCCAGTGATGTGACAATAGTGATACTTGAATATTGAGTGAATCAAGAATTCTTAATTTTATCATTGCAATTAGCATAAAAGGGGCTATAAAGTCAATTTCAGTAGTAGAGAGGAATAACAGGTAAAGAGAAAGAAGCAGATATAGAGGCAGATAA
>PVKC010017265.1:0-20304 GCA_004027635.1 Crocidura indochinensis | reverse complement strand
CAAAGTGGGATCCACTCTCCTTCTAAAGAGCTGGAGAACCTATCCCACACCCTCTTGTGTTTTTCACATGAAATAAGGACCATCTCAAAAAAAAAAAAAAAAAAGAAAGAAAAGAAAAGAAATAAGGACCAGATACAATAGGTGCAGAGTATGAAGCCACCAAGGGTTGAGAACAGTGTTGATCCTTCTACTCATGCAAGCAGGGGAGACCACCTCTGTGTGTTTTTAATTTTCGCTTCTTTCCACCCCAGTGATTACCAACGTGATCTTCTAACTCTCTGTGAAAGTACCATCCCAATAAAAGTAGAGTATTTTAATTTTTGTTTTGTTTTGTTTTGTTTTGTGGGCCACATCAAGCAGTGGTCATGGCTTACTCTGGCTCAGGGATCACTCCTGGCAGAACTCAGGAGTCCATATGGGCTGCCCAGGATCATACCCAGCTCAGTCATTTTAAAGTCATTTTCTTACGCACTTTCTTACCCACTGCACTACAGCTTTGGTCCTAAATAGTGTGTTCTTAAAAAAGATTCTTCTTGAATACAATTATAGCACTCATGTTGGGACTATGCCACACAACACTTTTCTTGGAAAAAAAATTAATGGCAACAGAGCCCAACATTAGAATCTTGGTTTGGCCAATTCCAGTCTACAAAAATCTAACAGTATAGGATAAATTCTACCTTATGGTGTGACTTTAGCATATAGGAAAATTCTGTCAGCTTCAGACTTGGCCTAATTACTCTTATAATAAAATGAATTCTAGCTGTAATTCTTGAAGGAGAGTGAGTTTATTCACTCACTTAGTTTTTTTACAGAAGATCGAGGAAAGGAAGCTGGGGAAAATGAATATGAAACATAGAGTGGCATCTTAAAGAATTCTATCTTGGGACCCTGGAGATAGCATGGAGGTAAGGTGTTTGCCTTTCATGCAAAAGGTCATCGGTTCGAATCCTGGTGCCCCATATGGTCCCCCGTGCCTGCCAGGAGCAATTTCTGAGCATGGAGCCAGGAGTAACCCCTGAGCACTGCCGGGTGTGACCCCCCCAAAAAAAAACAAAAAACAAACAAACAAACAAAAAAGAATTCTATCTTAAATTCAGAGAGTTGTCTCATAAAACAGGAAACTTCAAACTTAATATGACTGACTCATCTAAAGACCAAAACAATGCCATCACTGCTTCCTCTCCTCTGTTGGGCATTCTAGACACTGTAGACTACGTAGATCTACTGTATACTACTGAAGATCTACGTGAACTAGCTTGCCTGTAGTTACAACCTATAGGTACCCCTGCCTATTCTGACCTACCAAACTCTCTTATAGATACTTTTAACTTGACTCACATATAAATATATCGACAGAAGACCCATATGTAGCCAACATTTTATACTCTATTTGAGTACTCTCAAAAACACAAGTTCCAAAACACATACAAAATTTCAAACACAAGTTTTAAAATACTACCTCATAACATCTAATGCTAATATGAAATCAGATGTGTTGATAAATTATTAGATATTTGGGCTGAAAACATAGTACAGTAAGTAGGGCACTTGCCTCACACAGGGCTGCCATGAATTCGATCTCTAGCACCCTGAACAGTCCCCCTAACTCAACAGGAGGAACTCCCAAATGAAAGATTAAGAATAAGCCCAGGACATGGCAGAATGTGAACAAAAAATGATATTAGATGACTTTTGCTATGTATAACTTGTAATAAACTTGAAGGTTTCAAACGATATATACTTCTCACCACTCAGATTCTGTTGAATAAAAAGTTCAAGTATAAGAGAACTGACTCATTCAACTTGGGATTTTCCTAAATTTATATCAAGGACATGGCCAAAGCTGAACTTCCTTTAAGGCCTGGGATCCTCTTCTGAGCTGAGATTGAGGACAGACTTTGGTTTTTGCACTTTATAGAGATACTGATTTTTTCCTGGCTGGCTTATGTCAAGAGCTATTCTCAACATTCAGTGGAGTCCAGTTCTTTGCCATGCGATCATTGGCATTAGTTTACTACATGGCAGCTTATAGGTCAGCATGAAAACTGCCCTTTTTCCTGCTTTCTTCCTTGCCTGGCTTCTCTTCCTTCCAAAATGGCCCCATTTCTTAGCCCTCAACTGATAAGATTAAAGCTATTGCATCATCTCCTTTTGCAGGTACAGAAACTCAATGCTTCATGAGACCTTTTTTTTTCTACCTATAAAGATCCTTGACCTCTGATATATAATGCAACATAATCAATTGTCTTTGTAGTTCCATCCACATTCAAAATGTTTTAATTATACAGGGCTTAAAATTCTATAAACCATAGATACCTTCCAGCATAAACTCTCTAGATTTCCATTCTATAGACTCAAATTGTGTACCTAAGATTTTTTTTAAATTATTGATTGCTTGATTATTGGACCACACCTACCAGGGCTCAGGGGTTACTCCTGGCTCTACACTCAGAAATCATCCCTGGCAGACTGGAGGACCATTTGGAATGCCGGGAATCGAACTGAGTCCTTTCCTCGTCAGCTGAATGCAAGGCAAATGCCCTATCGCTGTGCTCTCTCTGGTCCTGTACCTAAGATTCTTTTTAATTTGTGTATGGAAAGGAGAAGGGAGAAGAGATAGGTCATACCTGACTATGCTCAGAACATTTCTGGTTTTGTACTAACAGGGAATTCTTGAAGGTGTTCAAGTAAATATATGTGGTATAAAGAATTGAAATGGGGATGGCCACTAAAAGAAAGTACCTTAACTCCTATATACTATTTCATCAATCATTTTCAGAGGTTCTTAGAGATACTTCTCACTAAACTAGCAAGCATTACCAGGCTGTAAAAGAAATAGAACCCATAGATTTGTTGAATTTTTGTAGAGACTAAATAATATGTATGAAGAAAGGAGAGAATAATAATTGTTTAAATTGGTAAGTATAAATGACTATATTGCCTTTAAGTAAAAAAATTGGGATAACCATCTATTAAAATATGAATAAAAATGCGAAACTGGTAAACCATCCACATTTATCACAAATAGAATACAATACAAATGCAATCACAAATACAAATTCAATCATAAAGAAATTAGCCAAAGAGTATATATCTTAAAAATGGATCAAAAAGATTTAACAGGAGTTAAGTTGCTTGTCTTGAACATGGTCAACCCCAGTTTGATCTCAAGGATGACGTATAGTCTCCCAAGCACCAGCAGCAGTCTCCAAGCACATATCTAAGGGTCAGCACTGCATGTAGTTTTATGTGACTCCTAAAATTAAAAAGCAAATTATTTATATTGAATATTTTACATTTCAAAAAATATGACCAGCCACTGTAAAGTGAATTTGTTAATCAAGCTACACATTTTTCATATTTTCCCACAAGTTTACTGTATTGAAAATGGTGTTAGATTGCCCAAAATAAAAAGTGCTCTGAACATCTGGTTCTTTCAAAATCCATTATGGTGCTATAATTTACAGCAAATAATTCATGTGCCATTCAGACGTGAGTGCCCTCACCCTGCTCCAAAAATATCCCTGCTCCAAAAATATACAGAAATAATTTGACATTGGAATGTAAGACACTCTTTTCCAGGATTTAGGATTCTATTTCAGCTTATCAAAAACAGTTTTCTGGAATTTAAAATGTGGTTCTAATGGGGATAAAAAGGGGGAGAAATGGAGAAATACCTCCATAGCTAATGGGATCAATAAATAGCCAAAAATGTGTTAAGAGTAACAGACATCTAATCTAGAATTTGAGCTACGACCTGCACAACAACCATGATCTCTAGTTCCAGAGGTCTGTCTGAGACAATTGCAATGGAATGGGTCTTCTGAAACATAACGGAAGACGCTATCCCAGGCCCCGTCCTAGAATTAGTGCAAAGACCAAGACCACCAACCACAGAGAATGGATTAAAATGACACTGAGGGAACAGAACTTCTAGAACCACAACGAAAGACTCCATCATAAGTTCTACTCTCTGACCTGTGCAGATGCCGAGATATCTAGGTACAGAGGTCTGATTTTATCACCCTGGATGGAGCAGAAGTCTTCCATACACCACAAAAGCACCAATGGGAGAGTAAATGAACCTGAAAGGAGTCTATAGTTAATCCCATGACAATATATTTCAAGGGTGGAGAAACCCTGTTTCTCTTAGGCCAAGGGAATTCCTTTTCGAATGACCCCAATATTTATTGTGCTTGTGCAGGAGGGAAGGGAAAAAAAGGCAAAAAGCACAAAACAATTTTATTTATTTATTTATTTATTTATCTAGTTTCTGCCGATTTATTTGTTTTGGTGTGGTTATTGAAGATGTTGTCTCCATTCATATTTTTTCTTCTTTTCTTTTCTTCCTATATGTGCTCTGCCATGTTTTTTTTTATTTTAAGACCATGACCTTTATGTGGTGCTTATCTTTATTGTTGGAGTGTTCACTGGGTATTTTATTTGACACTTCTTTTTATACTATGTGGTGTTCCACCTCTTTTTTCCCTTCGTCTCTCAAAACTAGGATGAGAGCTTCCAGAAGGACTCCACCCATTTTCTGCGTATTTGATTTTTTCCCCCAGTTTATTACTTTTCTCTTCTTCAAACAAAACCACATAACTTGAGCTATCTACTCCCACCTCCCAATTAGAGAGGGAAATAAGGGAGGTACCAAGACTAAACTGGTGTAGAACCACTAAGTAGTTAGCTAGGCACAGAGGGGACCACTTATTCCGGCAGCCCCGAGGTGAGGGAGGAGGATATGAGAGGTAGGACAGGAACGGAGGTGGAGGGAGGACAATTCGATGATGGGAATTCCCCTGATTTAATGTTAATATGTACCTAAAATATTGTCAACGATATGTAGGCCACTATATTAAATTAAAAAATATATTAAAAAAAGAAAAAGCTTTATTATAAAAATAAAACTACAATAGAAAAAAAGAGTAACAGACATCTTGGAGTGAATTTCTATTTGTGTTTACTTCCAATGAATACTACTATTTTGTTGATTTGCTGAAGAAGCTGACAGCAAGAAAAGTGGAAGGAGGTGCAGGTGTGCATGAGAGAGTTCTTAGGCTATTACTCCCTCCAGCTCACAAAGCCTGCACTATGAAGGCAAGGATCCTGGCTGAGGCATCATTCTTCTACTCTGAGTTTTTTTGCATTAAAGGTTCTGCTTTACTATGATGAAACAAATGAAGCTTCCACTTTACAACATGATTATGGTTCAGAGGGAAGGGTGAGGCCAGACTTAAGTTCTTTGAAGAAGTAAATGTTTTAAAACCCTGATTCATTTGGCTTTTGCTCACTGACCCAGATTGAAAGTATTTAAAAGACTGACCTTCATTTGGAGAACAGAAATGAAAGTGTCATGGAAGGAGGAAATTTGTGGAAGAGGGAGGAGGCAGAGTGGTGATATCTTAGGAGCATTGTCAAGGGACTTGAACATTTACATGATGTGGAGGTAAGTTATCTATGTACGTTAAAAAAACACAAGAAGTAGTGCTCACTTCGGCAGCACATATACTAAAATTGAAACGATACAGAGATTAGCATGGCCCCTGCTCAAGGATGACACGCAAATTCATGAAGCGTTCCATATTAAAAAAAAAACACAAGAAGTAGATCTAGAGAAAGTACAGATAATGTAGGTATATGCTGGCTTTGCTTGCAACCCATATGGACCCCTGAGCTCTGCTATAGGAGTGATACCTGATCAGAGTCATGAGTAAACCCCAGCACAGCTTAATATGGCTCCAACCCCTCCTAAAACCCCACAAATTTCAACATTAGTATAAGCATGTAAACCAAACTATAAGCCTTTTTCTTTTGAGTTTATGGGGTAGGGGAGTAGGGACAATGAGGGAATCCTAGGAATATGGCATTGCTGATGTTTCATACTGGAGCAGTGAATGCCCAAAACTGTTACTGGCAACTTTGTAACTCACAGTAAATAAGAAGACTGACTAAACTTTTGTTTCCTTCCCTTTTTATTCCTTTGCAAATACAGGTTGGTCCCATTCTAAATCATACTTTTTGATAAGTATTTTAATTACAAAGCAGATTTGGAGACTAAATTCTAGATATTTTATTCTTAAAATATTTATAAGTGCTGCAAAAGTATGTAACCACAGTTGAATTAATAAAAACATTAAATAAGTATGCCATCAAGTATACTCCTCATCTCTCTTCTTTACTGCTGATATATAGTGGGGGTCAAAAAAAAAAAAAGAAAACTCAAAACTAATGTGCTCAATCATTATCTGGTAAAGAACCAAATAAATGCATATAGAAATAAGGTAAAATAAGAAAGAAAAATGTATTGCAAAATTTCCAACTTACATATTCAAACTTTTTTGGGGGGGGAGGTGTTGGGCCACACCCAGTGGTGCTCAGGGGTTACTCCTGGCTGTCTGCTCAGAAATAGCTCCTGGCAGGCACGGGGGACTATATGGGACACCGGGATTCGAACCAACCACCTTTGCTCCTGGATCGGCTGCTTGCAAGGCAAACACCGCTGTGCTATCTCTCCGGGCCCACATATCCAAACTTTTATAGAAAATAATAGTAGAGATTCTTTTACAAGCAATCTTTCCCAAAGTATACATAAGTGACAATTTGTTCTATATCATTCTTTCATCTGAGAGAATATTTACATTGACACCTATGAAGAATATTAGGAGTTAAAGGCTTTCTCTATGACAATACCCACATTAATTTTTATCTATGCAGAAAACTCTAGGCCAAAACAATTTGGAGAAAATGCACATAGTCTTCTCCTATATGTCGTTCTCTACTTTTTCTGTTATGTTAAGGCTGTGTTCTATCTTGAATATGTATTTCTCTCTTTCACTTCTCTCTTACATCTCTATGTAAATCTCTTTACATAGAAACTAGTTTACTTCACTAAAAAAAGTTAGATGTAAAATTATATATGTACTTATATATACGAATTTAAATGGCTTTTAAACCTTGCAAATATTTGCTTTTTTCAAAAAGGTAAAAAAAGTATTTTTACCTTGCAAATATTTGCTTTTTTCAAGATTTCAAACAGTACATTTCTCTGAGAAACTGATATTATTCTTTTTTTCTACCTTCTCACTTCTTGTCCCCTACCAACAAATTAGTTGACCTTGAAACAAACATCCTCATCTTTTTCTGTCTCCCATTTTGCCAAACCCAAACTCTCTGAGCAAACAGTACACCACTGTGAAATAAATACCCAGGTGCCATATTTTCAACCCTGAGTGAGCTGGTTTGAAACAGGGTCACACACAAATTAATAAACAAAGCCAGTCAGGAGAGAATCATGGAGTTGGGTTGGCTTCCCACCTTTTGGTCTCTCTCCACCTTGTGGTCTTAGAGTGTCAAGCCAAACTGAAACCTCTTTATTAACCAACCATAATGGAGAGGATCAAGTGAGATCCAGGTGGACTTTGACAAGTAAAAGGGCTCAGTTAAAAGAAAGAGGAAGTTGGGGGAATGCCTTGTTTTAATGCCTTGTCACCTAAAAATTCACCCTTTCTGTTGCAAAATATTTTTGAGAAGGACTACATAAATTACATCTGCCACCAGATGTAAATTAAATCCTCACAGTGGTTGATAATTTACATAGGCACAGTAAAAGTTGGGAAAATAAAAAGAAAAAACCTTTGAAGAGTAGGGTGAGGAAAATTTCTAATTTCTAGGAATCACTGATGGTGAGGGCAGACTTGGCTGTAAAAAGCATCATAGGTTAGATTGTGCATACATCATTTTCAAAACAATCAATTTTTTCCATATCCTTGTCTTGTACATATCACAAATTTTTCATAGATTTTTCTGAACATAAACATTAGAACCTTTCTGCAGATATGCTTAATTCAAAAACAACTTCTTAAACATTCTTACACTGAGCACTGAATACAAGTCAGAGCATCCAAGTTCCTTTTTCAGAAAATTCTCTAAACAAAATTATAATAACGTTTCTGTTATATATTTATTGATATATAAATATATTGATATATATATAGTTTGAAAATAAGTTTGCTAACACATTCTTATAATGAGCACTAACATAAGATTCTATAGCATCCAAGTTCCTTTTTGATTGACTTCTGTGGATAAAGACATTAATATATTTTTGCAGACATAATTTGAGAATAAGTTTCTAAATCATATACAGAATCAAGCATCAAAGCAGTTGGGAAATATTCACTAAGATAGCTGAAACCATTAAATATCTAACATTATGAATCTCCCCAAAACTCTGCAAACTAATATTAAATTACTATAGTTAGGTACATAATTATTTTTTGCAGTGGAGCATAGAATAAAAGAATAGCCTGTAATATCTATACAGGTAATACACACAGTTTAACCAGCACAATGATGACCAATGCAAATAGGGTCAAGAAATCAACAGAGAAGACAGTCTGAAAACAGTCTCTCCTCAATTGGGCTTTAATTGGACTTGAATTCTCTATCTCAACCTTCTGTGGTAAGCTGCTGAGGTTGTCTAGGATAGAAGGCCTTTGGTACCTGGGCCAGAATCTGAGTGGAGGTTCCTGCTCATATCCCTGCTGTTGACCTCCCTCCAATGAGGCAGGTTGGGAGCCAAGGTCCTCATACAAGTCACCTTCTGTAAAAAGAGGTTGGCATTGACCTTAGATGGAGAGCTCTGAGAAGGCACCCTTCTACTCTTGGGACATTTGCACAGGAGAATCTCTAGGGAGCCTGGCACTTTCAGACCAGAGCAAGAAATGCAGGTATATGGACAAGAGCAACATGAAACTGTTCAGAACAGGGGCCATCTGCACTGACTTTCTGGTGATGGGCATTGCACACTCAGTCCAACTCAAGGGGACCACCATAGTGATTATCCACCAGAGGGTCAAGTCATCATTAGGGTTTTCTCAGGTCCCTGCTCAGGTGCCAGTTGTGAAATCACCTTGTTCACCATATTTCCAGCCCCAGGTGAATGTATCTAAAGCAGAGTAGTGCAGGATTTAATTAACCAAGCCAGTCAGGAGAGAACCATGGAGTTGGGTTGGCTTCTTACCTCAGGATCTTTCTCCACACCTAAGCCAAACTGAACCCATTCTACCATTACAGACTCAGCTGGACAGGGGAAGATCAAGTTAGAGACAAAAAATACTTATCCAGTGTAACCCCACCCTGGATTTAGGTTAATCTACCTGAGACCCACCTATTGATGGGAGGAGTCTTGGGCGGATATGACCTGTAACTTTACCTGCAGACCCGACCCAGTTCATGGGAGGGGTCTGGGAAAGGTACTTAAGGGCTCTGACCCAGAGGAGAAGGGCGCTCTTTGGTCTTTGGCCTTTTGCCAGCTTGGAGGTCAGAGGAAAGATGGCTGAAAGAAGTTAAGATGCAGGGCTAGCTAAGAATGGCTGAATGCTTAATTGGTTATGATATAGGCCACACATGTGGTTAATAGGGTATGAATAAAGCTGTTACTTCCTGAAGCCTGCCTGTGATTTCTACCTATCACTTTCCTGGACCCCAGACCCATCGATTAATGGAGGATGGAGCCACGTGGCCTGGGAAAGCTGGCAGAGGCCTCCATCTCCATCCATCTCCATCCAGCTCCATCATTATTTATTTAAGACAACATCCAGGTGCTCTTTTACAAGTCAAAGGTCTTGGTGAAAAGAAAGAAGTTGGGGAGTGCCTTTGTTTTGGGTAAAGGCAGGGTGTGACCTAACACATCATCAACAATCATGCCTCTTCATTACATAACTACCTTG
This sequence comes from Crocidura indochinensis, assembly GCA_004027635.1. Lineage (NCBI taxonomy): Eukaryota > Metazoa > Chordata > Mammalia > Eulipotyphla > Soricidae > Crocidura > Crocidura indochinensis. The sequence continues at coordinate 10,567 of PVKC010017265.1, read as the reverse complement.
CTTTCTTTAGTGCTAGCTAAAATGACTCTCCAAGCAAACAGAGTGGCAGTTGGAATTTTAGAAAGCACTTTTCTGTAAGCACTTGCAGTATTACATGTGCTGTTTTGTAGTATTTCAGATCTCTAAGCAAAAACAAATGATAAAAGGGCCAGAACAAGAGCAGAATGGGTAGGGCTTTGCCTTGCATACAATTAACCTGAGTTCAATCTTTGGCATTCCATATTGCTCCCTGATCCTGCCAGGAGTAGACTTTGAGTAATTCTTTTTTGGGGGAGGGAGGTCATACCCAGCAGCGTTCAGGGGTTACTCCTGGCTCTGTTCAGATATTGCTCCTGGCAGGAGCAGGGAACCATATGGGATGCCAGGATTCGAACCACTGTCCTTCTGCATGCAAGGCAAACAGCCTGCCTCCATGCTATCTCTCCAACCCAAACTTAAGTAATTCTTTTTTCTCTCTCTATTTTTTAAATATCTTTATTTAAACACCTTAATACAAATATGATTGTAGTTGGCTTTCAGTCATGTAAAGAACACCCCCCCTTCACCAGTGGAACATTCCTATTACCAATGTCCCGAATCTCTCTCCTCCTCATTCCATCCCCCTGCCTGTACTCTAGACAGGCTTTCTACTTCCCTCATTCATTCACTTTTTTTTGGATAGTTCTCAATGTAGTTATTTCTCTAACTGCACTCATCACTCTATGATGAACTTCATGTCAACCTTGAGTAATTCTTGAGTATGGTCCAAAAACAAATAAACAAAATGATAAGAACAAGCCAGAAAACTAAAAAGTAGAAGAAACTTTTAAGAGAATCACTGACTGATGGCGACTAAGTAGAAGAGATACTCAGAAACCCAGAAGCACATTCCCAAGCCTTACTCTGCCTCACACAGAGTCTGGGCAGTTGGTATGATATTTTGTTATCTAAAGTGTCTTTTATTTTAAGGGAGGTGACTCCAAATTAGTGCTCAGGGGCCCTAAGGCTATTCCCAGTGATTCTCTGCCAACCAAACATAGTGGTTTGTATGGAGGTCTGAAGATGCGAATAGCCCTTGTCACCCCAGTGTTGCTCCAAAGGCATTTCAGGCTGGATCTGATGATGCTTAGGGACTCTATGGTGCCTGGGATCAAACTTTAGGAATGAAACAGTCAGGTGCTTTAGCTCTGTACCATCTCTCTGGCCCTGGAGGCATCTTTCTAGATACCCATGTCTCAACAAAGATTTGGAATCCACACAGGTACTGAGAACATTTCTGGTATGCCTGAAAGGAGAAATTTTTCCAAGTGGCCTACTGTCTGGGCTCTTGATAAAGTAATTTGGTTGAAATAAATCAGTGTGGGTGAGATCAGAGCTTTGACTCCAGGAAAAGCTTTTAGTCTCTTTTATATCATTCAATATATGATGCCTTTAGAAGAGAAAGAAGTGGCTCAGAATTTAACCTGCCAGTTAAACTGTATGCAAAGTACTGAAAATAATGTGTGTGGATCAGAATCATTGATGATCTAAGGGCCTACTCCAAAAGGAGTTATATTCTCTGCATGTTTGGGGGACATGCTTATTAGAGAAGCATCAGGTCAGGGGCTAGAACAATAGTTAGCCCAGGTTTAATCCCTGGTGTCCCTTTTAGTCAGCCTCCATCTTGCCAGAGGTGACTGACCCCTAAATACAGAGTCAGGATTAAGCCTGAGCACAGAATGAAGTGGCTCAAAAACAAACAATGAAAAAAGTGTCAGGCCATTGTCTCCTTAGATGTCAAGGTCAAGGACAATACCACCAAAGGCACATTTGGCCCGAGAGTTCCCATCTCAGCCCCACTAAAGTGAATCTTAAACATATGACATCCTGATAATGAGGAAATGGAAACAACTTGGTCTAAGACAGGTAGTCTTACTTCACCGCCTAAAGATAAGATGAAATCAGAAGACATGTCATCCTTTGATTTGTACAAAAGCCAAGCTCTCTATCTACAGGAGACTGACTCTGATAACCATGACTGGGCAGAACTTATCCTGAGACTAATAAAAAGGACCCAAGTCTAGGCTCTGGCTTATGATATGTACAACAACCAACATCTCTAATTTCAGAGGTCTGACTGAAATAACCACAACCAAACAGATCTTCTGGAAGCATAATGAAAGACTCTATCCTAGGCTTCATCCTAGCATCAGGACAAAAACCAAGACCACCAATTACAAAAGACTGATTAAAACAACAGTGATGGATCACAGCTCTGATAACCATAAAGACTTCATCCTAGGCTCTATCCTTTGACTTGTGCATGATTTTATCACTCACAGCAGAGCAGAGAGTTTCCAGACAAACTCAGAAGAACCTAGGGGAGAGTAAAGGAGCATGTACAGAGCCTGTAGTTATTCCCATAACAGCATACTTCAAGGGCAGAGAAGCCCTGTATATCTTAGGCCAAGGGAATTCCCTTTCTAATCTCCCCAATATTTACTGTGCCTATGTAGTTTTTTTGTGTGTGTGCCTTGTTTTGTTTTTGTTTTGTTTTGTTTTGTTTTTTGGGTCACACCCGGCAGTGCTCAAGGGTTACTCCTGGCTCCATGCTCAGAAATTGCTCCTGGCAGGCACGGGGGACCATATGGGGCACCGGGATTCGAACCGATGATCTTTTGCATGAAAGGCAAACGCCTTACCTCCATGCTATCTCCTGGGCCCTGTTTTGTTTTTATTTCAGGACTGTGGTTATTGTGTGGCTGTTGTCTATATCACTCTGATGCTTTTCAAGGTTTCTGTTTGATTTTTCTTAACCTTTTTTTAAATCTTTTTTGTATTGTTTTTATGATTTTCCTTCCTTCCCCTCTCTGCTGTTAAACTGATAGATATAGCCTCTAGAAGGACTCCTCTTATTTATTGCTTGGTTGATTTTTGCCCCATATTATTTTATTATTTTTGATTATTTTTTCTCATTCCTTCAAACAGAACCACACAACTAGAACTATCTTGTTCCGCTTCATAAGTGGAGGGGGAAGTAATGGAGGGTACCAAGATCAAACAGTCATACAAACATTAAGAAACATTAAGTAGAAATTTAAAAAATGATCAATCTTAAGCACCAAATCCAAAACCAATGACAACAGAATCAATACCCAATTTACAACATACTAGACACAGAGAGGACTACCTATATCAGCAGCCTGGGGGGTAAAAGAGGGAGATATGGGTTGCATGCTGGAAACAAGAATGAAGGGAAGACAACATTGGTGGTGGAACACCCTGATTTAATATCACTATGTACCTAAAATATTACTGTGAAGATTTGTAATCCACTTTGATTAAAATAAAAAAAAAACATTAACAGAACCAACAAACTGCTCTTTTGCTTTGTTTTGGGGTCATATCCCTGGTGCTAAGGGCTTACCCCTGTTTCTGTGCTCCAGGCTCAGACCTTCTTAGACCATATTTGGTGCTGGGGATTCAACTAGGGACAGCTGCATGCAAGGCAAGCACCCTATATATCTCTCTGACCCCACACTGGTTGATTTTTCCATTCTTTTCTCTTTAAGGCAGCAAAATACAAGTCACTTCCAGTAATTTGAAGGGCTTTTCTGGCTATTTCATATATACCTATTTTCTCAATTCAGCCAGCTCACAAAATCTCATATAAGTGGTGATAAGAACACACTCAATGGCTTGAACATAAATGAATCCTGAATGTTCTTCACAATTTCTTCTTTTTTTTTCTTCCCCCAACAATCTCTTCTTTTTTCCCCCAAGACCTACCAAGACTGTTTCCTTCCACATTCTGGATGTATCAAGATCATTTCCACCTTATCTTCCTCCTTCAAACTATTCTGGACCAGTACACTCTACCATGATTTTTAGAAGCATGTATAATATATTTCCAGTATTGGGCTATCTCCCTTACTTCCCCCAAATAATAAAATAATAAAATAAACAAAACAATCTATTTCATGCTTGCAAAATTCCCTATGCACTTTAAAGATCTTTTACAAACAAGTTTTGGGGCCCGGGAGATAGCATGGAGGTAAGGCGTTTGCCTTTCATGCAAAAGGTCATCGGTTCAAATCCCGGTGCCCCATATGGTCCCCCGTGCCTGCCAGGAGCAATTTCTGAGCATGGAGTCAGGAGTAACCCCTGAGCACTGCCGGGCATGACCCAAAAACCACACAAAAAATAAAAATAAAAATAAAAAGTTTTATATATGTATATATTTTGTATGTGAAAAGCTTCACTCTCTCCCAGGTATAGAAGAAAACCTCATTGAATACTGTAATTCAGTCTCATTCTCTGCTCTCTCCTAGCATTTGACATGTTCCCCAGAAAATACTGGGAATTAGTGCTTTGGCCAGGATGACTACTGCTGAAAATTTCTTGAGCAGAAAGTCTCAGGAGATATCTTCTGGAAGGAAAGAAATTAAATCTACAGAGAAACTTGTTTATTTTCTGATGGCATTCATAGACCCAATCTTAATTACAGTAATGATTTCATTTATCACTTTCAGATCCTCTGGCTCAATAGCTCACCCCTTCCCAAATCAATGATATCCACAGACATAAAGAGAGTGTCTGCCAGAGAGCGATTTTGTGTGGGTGACTCTCAGAAGAGTCCAGCTCCGCGCCAAAATGATGGCACTCTCTTCAGCTACAAGATTAATTGGGGTAATTAACAACAGTTCTTGCATTTCTCATGAAGTTTTCCCACTGAGCACTTAGTCATGGATCTTACTGACCAGTCCCGGAGGAGGACCATGACAAGACATGCTAGGAAAAGGCTGAGAGTGAAAATAAACAGACTGTCATCACTTTTAACCATAAAAGTAGAAACTCATGAGTTTTCCATTAATAGAAAAGCCGGTTTTGTAGAGAAGAGATAGCCCACTCTTAAGGTAGTAGAACTACTTGTGGAAGTGTAAGGTCATATGTAGTTACTGCTGCGGGACACCGAGTCTCTGCCACTACAATATATGCAAACACTATTAGCATAATCTCTATCTGCCTGGGGCTTCTCATGACAGAGTTTCAACATAGCTAAAGCCTATTGGAAACTGTGCCCAGGGTTATATCCTCTGAGAGGCTTTATTCCATTTACCTACACCTACATAGTCATGAGAGCTTAAGCACTTGCCTTGCATGTGGTTAACCCCAGTTAAAAACCCTGGCACCACAGATGATGCCTTCAGAACTTAGTTGGAATTGAAAAAATTGAAAAAATACTTGCTTTTTAGAACTAAATCTGGAATAATATTTAAAGAATAGCATATGTCACTTGGGATATAGAAAAATAAGTAAGGAAACAGTTTTAAATGAAGTTTTATATAAAAAAGGATACTGGGATAACTAAACACCCAAAAAACTAAAATATACCAAATAAACAATACAACAAAAAATAAGACAATCAAACGCAATATATGTGATTGTAGCAAGTATAGATCAAATGTGCTCATTGAAAGCTAAAGACTCTAAGACTGGGTTAAAAACTAAAAAAGGGGGGGCCCGGGAGATAGCATGGAGGTAAGGCGTTTGCCTTTCATGCAAAAGGTCATTGGTTCAAATCCCGGTGCCCCATATGGTCCCCCGTGCCTGCCAGGAGCAACTTCTGAGCATGGAGCCAGGAGTAACCCCTGAGCACTGCTGGGTGTGACCCAAAAACCAAAAACCAAAAAAAAAAAAAAAAACTAAAAAAAAAAATCACCAGATGCTGCTTCCAAGAGATATAGTTTAAAGAAAGAACAAAGGAAATAAGGAAATAAACTAAAATATGAGGGAATAAAAGACAATTTCGTGGAAACACTTGGAAAAAATAAGGCTAATGGAAGAACGAAAATAGATAAAATATATGTAAAAGAAATTTCACTTGAGATTGAAAGAGATATTTCAGAGCCATCAAAGTATAGTATTAAAAATAATTCATGGAAAATATAACCAGACTTCCTTGGGATAAAAGCTCAGGTCAAAACCAAGATACAGAGATTGCATGGGATGCATACTAGGAACAGGGGTGGAGGGAGGACAACACTGGTGGTGGCAATGGCCCTAATTCACTGTCACTATGTACCTTAAATATAACTCTGAAAGATTTGTAATTCACATTGATCACATAAGAATTACTTAAAAAAAAAAAAGAGGATCAACACTAATTCCTGACTACACACTATGCCACACAAACACACACACATACACACACACACACACACACACACACACACACACACAAAACACAGCAACAGCAGAAACAGAAGCATAGAAAGACCAGGTAAGTAACCAGCCTTCTACTATAAAGGCCCATAATAAGCCTTTAGGGATCTTATAGAAGCACTCCATAATAATATCTTTCAATGCCTTAATCTTTCTACACTTAAAATAACCTCTCAGTTCTTCTGTCTACAGGCGTTCATGGATACAAAGCGCGGACAAACCAAGAATGCATCTCAGGGCTCAATCACACGAGATACCATACCCAGATTGCACTACGAGAATGCCCCGATAAAACTCCTTCAACATACCCTTTATCTCTAGGTTATACCTTCATATAGGACCTGAAGCACGAGACCACCCAGACCATCAAAGCAGCAACTGTGACCTACAGACTTATACTACAGGCTCGACTCATTCAACACATTCAAACTAGCATTCCCTTGCTCTTTTCTCCACTCTTCTCACTACTGTTTTTTTCTCTTCTTGTTTTTCTTTTTCTTTCCTTTCTTTCTAATTTACTTTCTCTTTTCTTTCCTGCACCTTCCATACACTTTCCCCTTCTCCCCCCTTTGAAAACTTGACCATCCCTCCACCCCTCACTCCCACCCAAATTCCCCAACTTATTAAAACTCTTCATCCTCAGTTCCTAAGCCAACAGGCATCAAGAATGACCTTCTACCCCAGCGATCCAGTGCCCAGCACCCAAGCGAAGGACAATCAGTCAAATCCACACCTGGTCCCCTACAAGAAAAGACAATCAACTCCCGTCCTGACTCATGCTGTGTGATCCTCCTTACCAACCCTTCCTAACATGGACAGTTACTTGAAACCGGACTTAACTCTACAAGTATCCCCCAATGCATGAACGCTTCCCAAGTCCTCCCTATTGCAAATCTTTTGCCAATCTCAAGAAGGTCAGGATGGGAGATGAAAAGGCCCCCAGGAACCCACACCCACAAGAAAATCTCGAAAGACAAAGGGGAAACCTATACTACCATCATAAGTATAAGACCTGTATTACACTATCTCTTTACATGCTTTACCCTAAATGCCTGATACTCTCATGCATCACCTGGTGACTCGATCTAATTTTTTTTACTTCATTTGGTAAAAATCTTTTTCTCTTTTTATATATACACGTGAGCACATATTTTTTTATTCCTATTTTTTATCTTCCTTGGGGGTGTGACCTGTTTTAGTTTTCTTCTCTCTACACCCTCAAATGCACCGGGAAAGTGCAAAGGCACACTAAAAAAAAGGAGGAAATCTATAAAACCGAGCTCTTATTTATTAGGGGTAAGAACTCATACTTATTTACAATACAGGGGTACCTCCTACCTTGAAAATATGTCACGTGGACCCAACTTAGACCACAGGTGATTAGACATCAACCGTCCAGCCTTGAACCCTGGATCATAGATATAGAAACTACATACTTCATCACAGCAACCACAGGAAACAAATCCCAACCGGGACATCCATAATAGTGCTCAGACACCAACAAGTGCCAGCTCTATTATGAAATACCCTGACAACGAGGAAAATGGGAACAACTCGGCCTAAGAGTAAGTTATCCTACCTCACCAGCTAACGATAAGACAAAATCAGAAGACTTGTTACCCTTTGGTCTATCTATAAGCAAGGTTGTGATTTACAGGTGACTGGTTAACAGAACCATGGTCAGACTGTATGTATACTGGGACCAATAAAAAAGCCCTAGTCTAGGGCGTCAGGTACGGCCTACATAACAACCATGATCACCTACATCCAGAGGTATGTCTGAGACTACTGCAACAGAAGGGGATTTCTGGAAACATAATGAAAGATGCTATCCCAGGCCCCTCCCTAGGACCAGCGCAAAGACCAGGTCTGCCAATTACAGAAGAGAAATTAAAACGACACTAAGGGAACAGAACTTCTAGAACCACACAGGAAAACAAAATCAGAAGTTCAACTCCTTGGCTCGTGTAGATGCCAAGACCTCCAGATACAGAGGTGTGATTCTAGCACCCAGGATACAGCGGAAACCTCCCATACAAAAGCACCAAGGGGAGAGTAAATGAGTCTATGGTTAATCCCGTGACAATATATGGCAAGGGTGGAGAAACCCTGTATCTCTTAGGCAAAGGAAATTCCTTTTCAAATGACCCCAATAGTTACTGTGCATCTGCAGGAGGGGGAAAAAAAAGTGCAATCTTTTTTTATTATCATTATCATTATTTACTTATCTATCTTTTGTTGATCTCATTATTGTGGTTTGGCTATTGAAGTGGATGTCTCCATTTATATTTATTTATTTTCTTCTTTTCTTTTCTTACATGTACTGCCACACTTCTATCTCAATACCATGGCCTTTATACGGTTGTTTTTTTTTGGAATACTCACTGGATATTTCATTTGACAATTCTTTATTGTTGTTCTATGTCACCTTCATATTCCCCTCCATTTCTCAAACCAAAAATGAAAGCCTCTAGAAGGACTTCACCCATTCCCAGAGAATTTGATCTCTTTATTTATTTATTTATTTATTTATTTATTTATTTTTAGCCTTTTTTTCTTTCTCTTCTATTTTTTTCTCTCTCCAGGTTATTAATTTTCTCTTTTTCAAACAAATTCACATAACTTGAACTAACTATTCCCATCTCCCATTTAGGGGGGGGAAAGGGGGTAACCAAGACCAAACAGGTGTAAGACCACTAAGTAGTAAGCTTTTGTACAAATCAAAGGATGGCATGTCTTCTGATTTCATCTTATCATTAGGTGGTGAGGTAAGACTACCTGTCTTAGACCAAGTTGTCAAGAAATTTAAAATTTCACAAATCCAAAGCATTCAGAAAACTCAAAGAATAACAATTAAGAAAAGACATTCTTGTACTAATTTTCAGAGACAAAAGAGAGGAGGGCTAGAAGTTCCAGCTCATCTCATGAAGCTCACCACAAAGAGTGATGAGTTTAGTTAGAGAAATAACTACATTGAGAACTATCCTAACAATGAGAATGTATGAGGGGAATAGAAAGCCTATCTAGAGTACAAGTGGGGGTGGGGTGGGGAGGAGGGAGATTTGGTGATGGGAATGTTGCACTGGTGATGGGTGGTATTCTTTACATGGAAGAAACCCAACCACAATCATTTGCCTTACATATGGCAGATCCAGGACTGATGGACCTGTATGTATACTGTTTGATCCCGGAGTCTCATATGGTCTCACTAGCTAGGAACTATTTCTGAGTGCATACCCAGGAGTAATCCCTGAGAGTTACCAGGTGTGGCCCAAAACAAAAAACAAAAAAAAACTACAAGCCTCCTGAGAACAATAGCTAGAAATCTTATAAAAGAAAAAGATGACACTCAAGAAAGCAGTGATAAAAATTAAGACTAATTTCTCATCATAAACCATTTAATTAGAAAGCAACAAAAAATGTAAATATTTTTAATATTTTTAAATATTTTTAAAATACTAAAATAAAGCCTAAATATTAATATCTGGAAAATTTTCCATTAAAATAGAAACAAACTAGTGATTTTTCAGCTGAAAAGAAGTTAAAAGAATTGTTTTTTCCTCACAGGTTACATATGCTAAAATTTCTTTAGGATGAATGAATATTGTAAAATAATGAACAAATAGGGCTGGAGAGACAATGCTAGAGGTAGAGCACTTACTCCTCATGGGGCTGACCCAGGTTCAACAGCCTGCATAGTATATGGTCCCCCAATCCCATCCAGGAGTCATCCCTGAGTGCTAGGCCAGAAATAAGCCCTGAGCACTGATGGGTATGCTACACTTTAAAAAGCAAAAATAAATAAATAAATAAATAAATAAATAAATAAATAAAAATAAAAAACAAATAACACTATAAAAAGTAAAAATGATCATAAACATGATTATGCAACAATATTCTGCTTGTGTATACATATATGTGTCTATATCAGTGTTTATATGCACACACATAAGAGAACTGTGAATTTATAGCACATGTAGCAATACAATGACTGGCAACGAGAGTATAAAGAGAGAAAGCTGTTAACTAGAAGCTCCTCACATTGTATAGGAAGCAAGAAAATATAAATTGAAGACAATTTGAAAGAAATGAAAGGCACATTTGAGATCCCAAGCACTATGCTGATCCATATGGTAAGCAAAATGCATGACTAGCCCCTCAGCACTTGAAATGGATCTGGTCAGATTTGAGATATACTGAAAGTGTAAACTATGGTGAAGTTGGAAAGATTTTGTTGAAATAAATATAAATTTCTTGATGAAAATGTTTCATTAGTTACATTTGAAATAATCATTTGAATATATTGGGCACAATAAACTATATTACCAATATTTTAATTTTTGTATTTTAATACAACTAATGGAATATTCTGAAGTCTGCCTGA
>PVKC010017264.1:0-20281 GCA_004027635.1 Crocidura indochinensis | reverse complement strand
AAAAAAAAAAAATACAAAGACAGAAAGGTGGTCCTCACTGAGTTATAGTAGCAAGTAGTTCAAGTACATAACAAGTAGACTTCTGAAGTCATTACTTTCATATTATATTGCTACATATTATAGTCATTAAAATCACTCACACAAATTAATAAATAGAAAAATTCCCAGGATACTGAAGAAAAAGCATCTGAGAGTCACAATCTACAAATACAATATCTTAATTGTCAAGTATTTTCCTTGCTACTTCTCCAAGAGAAATATACCTACCTGCCTACTTGCTTAATGACTGATCTGAAAAGAAAACTCTACCCAAACATCAACCCCAGCTTCTAAAATCATCTATCTTTTATCCTTTGTAGTAAATATTTCTTTAAATATTTGTTTACAGTTGCTCTGTTTGTCCTTCTGAATTAATTCCTTAAGAGTTTTGCCCCCTCATCATTTCACCAGAATACATAATCTCAGTTTTGGCAAATTCACTCACCAATTTTCACATCTCAGGAGATACAACCCACTAGCAATGCCTGAGACATGTAGTCACTTTCTCCTCCTTGACTTGCCTTTTCTCCTTGACTTACAGAACATTACATGATCTGCTTTATTATAACAGTCAACCACTCCACTCTCATAGAATACACATTGAAGCAAATACAGGTCAGTAATAGTATCTTTTTTGTAAAATATAGTCTACAAACCTTATTCTTATGATATTATATATCAGTTATGTGGTGATGATGTTAATCTGATCTATATGATATTCATCTAGGTGGCTTGGTTTGGAGCTACTCTCTACTTGAAGAGTCTACTTTGCTTGGCTAAATCTAATTCTCCAATATACTTCATCTCAACAAAAGACTTCTAATGACTCATGCAAAAAATTAGGTGCTATTATATCCCATTTTTCTAAAAGCATGTATTTTTTGGAAAAAGCATTTTTCTAATAACACATATTCTGGAAATAAGTTTGAGTTTACCCCCAAAACACCTTCAGAGTTATTGTCTCCCCTCTCTCTCTCTTTCTCTCTCTCTCCCTCTTTCTCTCTCTTTCCTTCCCTCTCCCCTATCCTCTCTCTTTCATACCATTGTCTCCCCAGATCAAGTCCATGGACTAGAAACTTGACTGTTACAAAGTCTTCAACTCAGTACCACACATTCTTTCTTCCTGTCTCTTGTGATGTTTTCTCTAGAGAAGTCAAACTGATTTTTCTAAAAAAAAAAAAAAAAAAGTCAAATCCTGTTGCTCCTCCACAGACACATGTAGAAAAATTCTCATTTCTGCTGATAGTGTGGATTTACATTTAGCAATTATACTAATCTTTAGTAAATAGAGTTTAAAGTGTTTAAAATTACCTTCTAGTTATGTTATAGACACACATTAGATTCTGTTATTGAAAACAGAGGATAAATGACATGACACTGAGGCTGTTTCTTCTGCCATTTTGCTGCTAGTGTGAGCGTTATAGTGAGTAGTGTGGGTGCCTCTTGCTTTAGTTTAACAGTTTTAGTTTAGCACCACTCTATAGCATGAATAAAGCACTGTGGTTGATATAGGCAAATAACAGTAGCGCAGAGCAACCTCTTCCTAATCTTCGATCATAGTATTAATACTGTGTGAATCCCTGACTTTTCATTCTTTACTTTTGCAGGGGAGATTTTCTAAAAGTCATTCCCAGTAATCCATGGAAAATCTGTTCCTTTTGTTTTTTCACAGTCATTGAAAGTACCAGACTTGAACACTTTACTTCTTCAATGAATGAAAAGTATTTCTATTCTCTGATACAGACCAAGATATCATCACATAAAATTAGTTCCTAAGTTCTCATGCATTCATGAGACTTTTGGTTGTCGTTACCCTATTAAATCTCTGTGCTACGACTTTCTTCCCTTCTTACTCTACACCAGGACTATGCAAAAAAAAGCACAATCTTAGAAGAAAATAGAAAAATAAATGAAGATAGAGTCATTTTATTTCCTTTCCCAGCGAGTGCTACCAATTATAAACATATTTGCATGCAATAACATGAAGAGCTAAACACCTCAGCATTCATAAATTCATAAACAACTAATCCCAAGGAAAGAAAATTTGAAAGTCTGCCTCTTTTGATGATTCTCTGAATTTATTTTGCTTAATAGGCTTGAAGTTTATCTGTTCTGTGTAGAATTCAAAATCATCATTCATCAGGCATAGATAGTCTAATTTTACTATTTTAGTTTTGTTTTGGGAATTCAGTTTTTTTTCAATAAAAAGTAAATATGAAAAAGACTTTTATATTAATTACTGTTAAGGTTTTTCTACCTCATTTCACACCTATATTGCTAATATTCTCATTTCTAGAAATTTAGATTTGAATTTGTACAATCTATACACAATTGCTTATGACTTCCAAAGAGCTAGTTCATGTACTTTATGAGTCTGTCATTCTAAGTACTTATCTGTTAATCTATCATTTCTTAGTTTGATTATTTTAGCTTCTAACATTCTTTGTGCTAGATTCCAAAGCCAAACAAATTATAAAACTACTGAAAACCAAAGTGCTGAAATTTGATATGGTGGGGAATTTAAAGAGCTACATAAGGGTCAAGAATACAGTTTAGCAACTATGGTAAAATATTACCTTATAGCCACCAGATTAACTGTGAATGCTGCTACATTAAATTGGAAATTGCATTTTTATTTGCTTGTTATTTAAATTTGTGTGATTTCTAATTAGGAAACATGTATATTTATGCCTTCATGACTTTTTTGGTGCTATAAAGGTATTATACAATTACTGAAAAAACACTCTAATTGTTTTGAATTAATAAGTTGTTTCAGATTTTATTCACTTACCAACTGATGGATATCTTACTTCTGAAGAATTTCACACTTAAGTGTAAATTTTAAATATATACCAAAGTATTTTAAATATAAAATATTTATTTATGTAATATTTCATAATTACAAAGCATGATTGTAGTTGGGTTTCACTCAAAAACAGAACACTCCCCACCTTCACCGGTGCAACACTCCCACCCCCAATTCCTCCAATACCAGAATATTTTTGTTGCTAGGTATTTGTGTTTGGACATAGAATCTTATAATTAATAAGAGTCCAAAGTTAAAGAAAAAAATCTCATTGAGAAGTTAAAGGATAGTACAGCTAATAGGGTACTTGCCTTGGATGAGGCCTACTGGAAACCTGAAACCAGACAGGAATGATCCCTGAGATCAGAACGAGGTGTAACACCTGAGCAACACTGACTGTGGTTCCAAACCAAAACAACATAAAAACTTTACTGACAAGCCTCAAGAACCAGTAGTACTGAGCTTACCAATTCTTTGAGGAATATTTTTGTATGATTCTGAATCTCTGGTTCTTAAGATTGGAAAGTTCACAAACAGGGTCAGGACCTGGAGTGTGCCACTTCTGCTCTAGACTCTCTGCAACAGTATTGGTGGAAGATCCAGAACATAGACAGTTCTTGAAAACTGTAAAGTGAACTCAGCAGATAATTTTATTCCAAGTGCCTCTTAATTATAAACTGCAAAATGAAATATTTAAAGTTAAAAAATAACCATATTTTCACTAATACCCTTCATAAATACAGATGCATAAATCATAAATAAATATTAGTAAATCCATCTAACACATGTTTAAATAATAATATGCCATAAATAAGTAACAGTTACTCCAGTAACAATACTTTGAAGATAACCATGAATCCTGATTGAATTGTATATAAAACATTTATCAGGCACTCATTAAACTTTCAATAAATATGTCATGATAATTACTGATGGACTTTTTATTTATAACTAGAAAATTGAATACTTTTCTGAAGGGGTCAGGACCTAAGAATAATATGATTTTAGATCAGCCAGGGAGGCGTACAAACAAAGGAGGCAACTATGATATAATAAAAGGAGAGAGTGGGGTGCTGTGGAGTCAAGGCATTCCAAGTATGGACTTCCTAGGTAGTCATGGCTTGGTCATACCCACTGTGAATGAAAGGATAGAATATGGAGCTTTTGATCCAGGAACAGACACTTACTAATAACAGCTGGGAAGGTTAGTAGTAAAGGCAATTAATGCTCATAAGAATGTAAGTAGAGGGATCAGAGCAGTGACACAAGTGCCCATACTAGCCTAGGACGGTCCACAGTTCTATCCCTCGGCGTCTCATATGGTCCCCCAAGCCAGGAGTGATTTCTCAGTGCATAGCCAGAAGTAACCCTTGAGTGTCACCGGGTGTGGCCCAATAACAAAAAATTAAAAAAGGAGTGTAAATAGAACTGATGAGACACTCATACTAATTGGCAATTGAAAGAATAGAGGACATGCAGGCAATAATACCAGTAGAAAATCAAGGCTTCAATGAATTGTAACCTCTATAAATGTGCATGAGTGGCTGGATGGTGGATGGGGTTGGATGGTGATGGTGAGAGGCTATATCCTCCAGCTCGAACCACTCATCTGCCATCCTGTTCAGCCAATGGGTCTGAGGGTTCAGGATAGCAGCAGGTAGAAAACTCACAAGCAGTCAAGCATCAGGACATATCAGCTTTATTTAGTGGAAGAAGACTGAAGAAATGATCCCTAGCCTTCCTCAGACCCTTGCTTTTATTAACAAGAATCAGGTACCTAAGGTGGGATCAGAAAACCAAGTAAGTAATAATCCAATATACTATCACCAGGTCACACCCTAGGGTAGGATCAGTAATACACCAAGTGGCTACAGAAAAAGGAATAAAATTTGAGGTGAAAAATGGAGGCAGTGGGCCTAACAGAAATCTCGGGGTTTGCTTATCTTTTGACAACCCACTTTCTCAGTAATAGAAGGGTTGTATGAAATGTCTGGAAAGTCTACTAGAATAGGAGACTTCCTTCATTTTTGACCTCTTCATTTTGACCTCCTTCCTTCCACCTGGAAAGCTGATACCATTACTGGACCACATGGCAGTTCGTAAAAGGTGGAGAAAGAGAAAGACAGAAGGCCCAGCTTTGTCTTGCCTCTTTAATATGAAGGGTTTATTTTGGACTTTATGTTAGGGAAACTTGAAGCCTTGTATAAATTTAACACATCATTACTTTGCATTTCCACATTAGTCTTAATTGTATATATGCACAAGGATAATAGGTTTGAAGATTTCTGAAATGAATAATTACTATCTGGGCTGGATATTAAGAATTAGAAGATAGGTTAGCTTATACTATTACAATTTTTAATATCATATTAAAATATATTTACTTTAACCAGTTGCCACAATCCTTCCTTAATATATTATGCCAAATAGAACTTATCTTATTATTTACATTAATGATATTTAACAGAAGCAGCTTTGATCTTCAAGTCACCTTTAAAGACCAAATATTCTCTAGTTCATCAACTATCTTTGTGAGGTAAAACTTTGCATTTCTGCATCATTCTGGGTATGTTCTAGTAAATGTGCTCTAGTTGTACTGTTGTTCTTTCTGAGAGGTCAGATATTAAATAGATGTGGGCTCAAATAGTCTGCTCTTTCCTTCACTTCAGATGACATATTTCCATTATTGCATTCTCTTTTCCAACAGCAATATAACATTTTCTTTTTATGTGAAAATTTGCTTTTATTAAAATGTATTTTCCATCCCAGTTGCTGTTAATTTCACTTCTCTAAACTCTACTTTGTGTTGATTAGATTTTTTTTCCAAATGTGAGTGTGCAGCTTCAGATAGATAACCCTATTTAGTACCATTTTCTAAAATTTGATTCACTACTTCAGAATCAACCCTTGGAGATTTTTAGGGTGAATTGTGTTACTCATTGCAGTCAACCATCTTTTGCCTTGTGCCATTTTCAATTTCATAAACTCTTTTGCTTCCTGGATCTTCATCTAAAATTCTGACAAAAATTTAAGTGAAGTACTTTGGTATTAAATAAGAAGATTTTAAAGTTGCTATTCATTCATTTGTTTTTCTAGTCTAAGAAGTATAATTCATAGCAAATATTTGTTCTCCTTAGCCTTTATTTTTGTCCAAGAGGATAAAACTATCAAAAATTTCTACAGTAAATAATTTCACTGTCTCAAAGCTCTCTGGAGATGTTAGTGGTATGGATTAAATGTGTATATACCCCCCCAAATTCATGTTTCATTTCAAACCACCAATGTGATAATAAGGAATGAGAACGTTGGCAAATAAAAATTTAGATAAAGTAGTGAGGGTAGGGCCCTCATGACAAGAGGAGTATCCTTTAAATAAGATGAACAAACATTTGAACTTCCTCTCTCCACCATGGGAATTTCAGAGAGAAGGCAGCTCTCTGCTATGGAGAATCCTCATAAAAATTCAAGTATCTTGATGTTGAATGTTTCAACCTCTGAACAGTAGGAAATGATGGCCTGTTGTATAAGCTGTCCAGCCAGTGGTTTTCATTCTATTTGTTTTTGTTTTTTTTGTTTTTTGTTTTTGGGCCACACCCAGTGATGCTCAGAGGTTACTCCTGGCTATGCCCTCAGGAGTCGCTCCTGGCTTGGGGAACCATATGGGAAACCAGGGGATCAAACCGTGGTCCGTCCTAGACTAGCGCAGGCAAGGCAGGGACCTTACCTCCAGTGCCACCGCCCGGCCCCTGGTTTTCATTTTAATAGCACCCGCTAAGCTCATGAATTTACAGTCAGCATCTTTCTCAAATGTACTTAGAGTTTCCTGTTGTCAGAACTATAGAATTCTGAGCTCTGAATCACTTCTCCTAATATCAATGATGTATATGCTATTCAGGATACTAAACTACATGTTCAAGCTCTTCTAGGGGTACTGAAATATGTCTACATTGGACACTAGTCACAAATGTTTATCCACAAATGCTTGAGTACCTTAATTTGGAACAGGCTAGTAATCACATGGATGTGCTCAGAATTTCTACTTCTTTATTTATAAGCCACATGGACTTGGATTTCCGTTCCTACTTTATATTTCTGCCAAACCAGGGAACCAAATTTAGTCATGTTTTGAAGAGTATAGAATTTCAGTTTCATCAGGCCCTATGAGTAAAAAGCGCGTGAAATTACAAGCAGCTTTTAGGAAATTATTTTTCCTTTCCAGTTTGCAGAGACCAGATGTCAATATTTGTTCCCAAATGACATATTCATAAAGAAAAACAGTTGCTTTCAAAATCACTTATTCTACTAAGCAGTTTATCTTTTATAATAATAAACTGTTAGACATTTTTATTTTCAATATTGCTATAGTAGGGAGCCACATTTATTTTCAGACATTGAGTGCTATAACCCAAGGAGATTGCAACAAGATACAAATAAGACCAATGGCAGGAAAATGGTTTACTCTCGTCTTTGACTCTACAGGGCTCTCAAGACAAAAGAAAGGCAAAATAGACTGAACCCTGAATTTGAAAAGAGCACATTGGTCTGTGCCCTAATGAGACAAGTGTAGGTCTTTATTCATAAAAGAACTTCTCCTCTGATAATGAATTAATTCTGGGACCCTTGGAGCAGTGGGTATGTGGTTCAAAGGAAAGGGAAGTGGGCAGAATATTCCCTAATTTTTATTCCTGAGGAGAGTCACTCTTATACCAATTATCTGAGCTCTTGGCTATGACAGGAGACTAAACTTAGATTTGAGGATTACTTTCATATATCTATTTCATGTAATCTCAAGTCCAGATTGTGTCTGGGAAGCCAAATAATACTATATTTGGCTCTCAATAAAGACATGTTTCCCAATCGACCAGGAAGCTGTTGGCTACCATGGCCTGACAGAAACCATTTTCTCAGCTTCTCTGCCATTTTCCAGCCTTGCAAATGCAAACAGCAAGGAGTCTACTGCAGCTTCGCCACAAGCCTGGGCTATCAGGAAACAGGTGGCCACAAAGTGATAATAACTCTTTGAGCCTTGAGAGAAAGACACAGCCTGGTATCCCGGAATATAGCTATACTCCCCCCTGCCCATCTGCTTAGATAAATAAGGTCTGCATTCTTGTTCTCTGTTACATTGGTGTTACAAAGTTACTTCTTAAGGAGTTGCCCCCACCATAAACCTGTTAAGGGCTTGGAAATGTAATCAGCAAGCTTTTCCCAGGATCACAAATTATCTCCATGAAAACTGCCTACGTGCAGGATTACCTCACCACTTGCCCACCTTCCATATTTGGGAGACAATGCCTTGCTGTGGCCTGCGCGCCAAAAGAATAATTGACATTGCCTTCTGCCAGCCCCTTTCTGCCTGTCTATAAAAGCAGGCACATTCCCCATTAAAGATGCCTTCGATCAGAGTTTCGTCCTAGGCCTTGTTATTCTTTAACCTCTTTGATTTCTTGACAGGTGTGGTGCACTCTTAGCCCTACTGAATTAAGGTGCGGTTGCCCTTGAGCCTCTCAGCTCCC
The DNA here is from genome assembly GCA_004027635.1 of Crocidura indochinensis. Classification (NCBI taxonomy): domain Eukaryota; kingdom Metazoa; phylum Chordata; class Mammalia; order Eulipotyphla; family Soricidae; genus Crocidura; species Crocidura indochinensis. Next base: position 11,920 of record PVKC010017264.1, on the reverse strand, counting down.
TCCCGCTGGCAGGGTCTCCTCCGGGGGGCTTCAGGGCACCCGCAGGAAGCCTATTTACATTTTTAATCTTTACTAACTCTTATTCAGGCCCATATATTTGCAAATAGCACTTAACAAAACCCATTTAACATTTATCAAAACAGATGCAGCATGTGAAGGGCATTCTGGTTAACCAATTCTCTGAAGAAGACAACCAGAATTGGATCCATAACTCTCTGACCCCAGATTCTCAGATTTGTGTTTGTTTTTCCCATTATACATGCTATACTTCTAATTGCTATAAGCAGCAGGATTCTTACAGTTCAATTTTGCACATGTTATCTAGGGGTCAGTACAACCTTGGGAAAGATACTATCTAAAATGTGTCTGGTCTTGCCTAACACGTTTTTCTGACACACACATGCTTGCTTCTGAATCTGTTCACATAATTCAAACACTTTAAGATATATACTTTCTGAGCTTTGATCTCTGTCTGGCCTTAGAACCTGCTAGCTAAGTGACTAACAGTTATACTTTAAGGTAGATAATAATAAATTCGTTGTAGATTTTAATGTGGCTTGATTACCACTTTGATAGCCAATAGAGAAAGTTTAGACCAAGGAAAATTAGGATTGCTGTACACTGTGTTCAAAGAGAAGCATATTAAGTCACATTTCTCTAGTGATATATTTGCATCTTGTTCTAAAAAACAAGTATTTCTGTTAGAACAGATCTGTATTGATTACCGAATTTGAGTTTCAGGGTGAAAAGAAAAATCAAATGATAAAAAGGCAACAGCTACAAAAGACTCAGTTGAACCTGAGTCCTCTACCCTCTGACATAAAGTCCCTTTCCCTTTCTCCTTGACAATGAATTGATTGTTTTCTGTCAAGTTTCCTTAGACCTAGAAATGCTTTTTTCCCCCGTTTTCAAAATCTATGTAAAGAATGAACTGAGGCAAATATAACATCTCAAAAGCTTTTCTAATATGAGACGAATATCAGAAGTTTAATGGAAAGTGATATTGTTTGTTATATTTAAAGGGCCTAAAATATAAAATGTGGTATATGAAAGAAAATCCTAGTGTTCTGAATTTGAATTCTACAATGAGATAGTTCCAAGTTAACCATCAGATCACTACTTTTCCAGAACTCATTTTTAGATACAAATAAATTTAAATTTAGGAGCTTCATTAGTTTGATAGGGTTTTCATAAAATATACCAAAAAGTTGTGATGCAATGGATTGTCTCACTGGTTTGGAGGCTGGAAGTCTAATATTAAGATGCTAGAGAATTCTTTCTAATGATAGTCTTTAAAAACTTTTTTCTGATAAAGGTTTTGCCTTTTTGGCTCGTACATAACCCTCTTCACCTGGTGTCTTTATGTACACATACCATATTTTCCGGCGTATAAGACGACCCCCTAATTTTACAGTTAAAATGTAGGTTTAGGCCTATATTCTCTGTATCAGACAACGTTCCTGTGCTGCAACTGTATGTACCACAGTGAGCCACTCACAGCAAGCAAAGGTTCAAAGGGTATACTGTAATAGACTTCCTCTCTGACTCTGGCCAATCTGAGCAGGCTTTTTACAGTGTAGATTCGGTACAGAATATTGTCTAATTTGCATGCATCAAAAGCCTGCTTGGATTGGCTGAGTTAGAGGGCGGTCCGAGCAGCCTTGCAGCGATTGGTGCAGGATCGAGTAGGAAATTCGTTGATGGCAATATCCAGATGATTTTTGTTTAGTGGCATACCGAAATGTTTTTTGGGATATACTCGGCATATAAGATGACCCCCGATTTTCAGCTTTTTTTTTTGTTTCAAAAGTCGTCTTATAAGCCTGAAAATAAGGTACCTTTTAATATATATATTTTAGTTACAAATATCCCCCTTTTAAAATCCTAGTCATATCTGGTCTTTAGAATTAATGACTTACCTCAACCTCTTTAGTGACAGAATCAACAAATAACATCACATTCTAATGTACAGACCCTTCAAACATCAACATATGGATTTAAGAGACAGTTTAGTTCATAACATTGTATTAAAATTTTCTGCCACCTCTGCATTTGAATTATAACTTCATTATGATTCTGCTCATTCATTTTATTCTCCCTGTACTTGTTTAGATTTAAGAGAAATTTGTGCCACCCCTTTTCAAAGGAATCTTGGACTAATCCATTTCACTGTAGGCACAATTATTTCTTCAGTCATTTTGCTATTGATTTATACAAGACCTTTATTTGTTCTTTGTTCTTATAATAAAATGTTTAAGTCTATGAATTTACTTTATATTATTTAGACATTAAATATATGATTAAAGCAGAAACTCTGGGGCTGAAACTATAGCACAGCAGGTAGACATTTGTCTTACACGTGACCCATCACGACCAACATGGTTTGTTCTTTGGCAGCCCATATGGTCCCCCAAGCCTGCCTGTAGTGATTTCTGAGCACAGAGCTAGGAGAAACCCTTGAGTGCCACCAAGTGTGGCCAAAAAAAACTCAGAAACTCAGGAACCAGATTATATGGGTTCAAATTTAAATGATCCCACAATCAGTGTAAAATTAAGTAAAATATTTGAGTGATATATGGTACATGATTATATTCAATAATCATGTGCTGAGAGTAGAACTATAAGAGTAGTATTAATATAAAATAGCCTTAGATATATTATTACTTAGTCCTCTTATACCAGTTTCTCACATGTAAAATTTACATACTAATAGCAGTTATTTCTGAAATTATTGTGAAGATAAAATTATGTGGTTATTTTTTGTTTGTTTTTAATTTGCTTTTTTTGGGCTTACTCCTGACTCTGCACTAAGGATCACTACTGATGAATTGTCAAGGTTGCCAGGGATTGAATCCTCACTGAATGTATGCAAAGGGCACACCCTACTTGCTATACTCTCTTGCTCTCTCTTCGTCGGTACTCAGTGATATGTATAAAGATAAGATTCAATACATTTATGCTCATCATGGCATATTGCATTAAAGTACAGAAATATTACATTTTAATCACAGATTAGAGGAATACAGATATTCAAGGCAGAGTGCCACATGCAAAATGAATAGATCTATGAAAGCATTTACATGTTCCTTGAAGGGCCAGTATAAATATTTTGCTGTTGAGATGACCTAATTTATGCCATGTGTCCAAATTGTATGCTGCCACACCATTCTCACCACAGTCTCCTGGATCTCCTGCATGCTTTCACCTCCTTCTCATACTTTTAATCAATATCAGATCTGCCTCCAGTATCTAACAGATTCATTATGTTGCACTTTGTTCCCTTTCTGGGGTTCTTTATGTCACAAACAGAGTAAGACCAACCAGTATTTGTCATTTTTTTCATAACTTATTTTACTTACCATCACAAATTTCAGTTCTTTCCATGTTCTTGCAAAAAGGCAAGATTTCATCTTTTTCATATAGCTAAGAAATATTCAATGTGCATTTATGTACTGTATCTTTCTCCACTTAAATCTTTGAACAATTAATTGAGGTTATAACAAGTTTGCAATTAATATAGGCATGATGACTTCTTTTTTTGGATTTATATTTTTTTCTTTTCTAGATAGTACCTAGGAATGGAATTATTAGATCATATAATAAATCTATTTTAATGTTCTGAGAAATCGTCACATTATTATTCATAAAATCTGAAAACATTCATGCTATGTCTGAAGGTCCCTTTTTCTCTACCCACGGCAAATACCTGTTCGTTTTGACCTTTTAAAAAAAGATTATTCTTACAAATGTTAAAATGATGTCTCATTGTAGCTTTTATTTGCGAGTTTCTGATAATATATAATATATAATATATATTATATTATATGATAATATTTAATTATATATTAAATAACATATGATAATATAATTATATATTATATAACAATATACAATTATATATAATATATAATATAGAAGCATTCTGTGACTTACCTGTTGGCTGGCTACCTGTCTTATTTTGAGAAGTGTCTACTCAGATGTTTCCCATTTTGATATGTTGCTTTTATTTTGTTCAGTTTTATGAGTGTTTTATATATCTGAATATTAGATGCATGAATATCAATATTTTTTTCAGTAGAATATATTTTTGTTTTAATAATATTTCACTTTTCAAAAAGTTTTTAGTCTGAAGATATTCTATTTGTTTATTTTTCCTTTCATTTCCCATTAGAGTTGAATCCCTGAAGATATCACTGAAGCAAATATCATAAAGTTCTTTGCCTATTTTTTAATATATTTTATGGTTTTGAGTCTAGCATCCAAGTCTTTAATCCTTTTGAGTTAAATCTTGGCACAATGTGATATAGTGATCTAATTTTACTCTTTGCTATGTGACTATCTAGTTTCCCAAACAATATTTCACAAAGCAACATCATTATTTTGAAGACACTGTCCTTTCTTTAATTTATGCTTTTGACTCCTTTGTCATAAATTAAGTATGTGAGGTTGACTTCCAAATTCTCAATTTTACCCAATTGCTATGTTTGTCTATTTTTATTGCAATGTCATGCTGTTGTTTCAAAATTTACTTTTCCATTAAATTACTTTAATAAAAAGTAAATATGAAGTGAATTTTATTTTTGCAATACCATAAAATTTCAGCATCTATTGTTATAGAATTCACCACACTTACTATAAAAGTACCAGTGTTATTCTATTACCAAGAACCTTATTTCCAATGTGTTTCCAAGGCTTTCTTTCTATACCCATCATAATTTGCTTGTATTATTTATAGATTTTAACATACAATAAAATGATTTTTCACATTCCTCTTTACTTCACTTAGCATAATCTGGTAAAGGCCATCCATTTTATTTTTTTCATTTGAATTATATTCTATTATGGCATGTATGTAAATATATATATATGTGTGTGTATATATCCACAGTTTCTTTATACTGCCATTTGCCAATAGACATTTCAGTTGATTCCATGTTTTTACAGTGTGAATAAGGGACCAATAAACATTAGGTGTGCAAATATATTTTCAAGACACTGTTCATTTCTGTCAAATAACTAAGGAAGGTATTTCTGAACAATATTGTAGTTTAGTTTTGGTTTTATTATTGTGATTTTCATAGAAGTGTGCCAATTGAAATTCCCACCAACAGTATACCAAAATTTCTTTTTCTATGTATCTTTATTTTTGTTTTTAAGATTTTTATATATGGCCATTCTTGTATGTGTGAATTATGTTTATGATTTTGATTTGCATTTTTCTAATAAGCTGAAACTCGTCTTTTCTTTTTGACATGTCTTTGGGACATATTTTGTTTCATTTTCTCCTCTTCTTTCCTTTTTTTCTTCTTTGCTTTTTCCTCTTCATCTTCTTTTTCCTCTTCCTCTTTCTCTTCTTCCACATCTTCCTCTTCTTCTATTTTAATTAGCATAAGATATTAATTTACACCTTTGTTGATGGTTGAGTTTTAGTCATAAAACATACTTTTTTTAAATTTTTGTTTTATTTTGACCACATCTGGCAGGGCTTATAGCTTACACTCAGGGGTCTGTGTAAAGCAACATTAAGATTGTTTTGACTCTTCCACATATTTTTCACTTCCATAAAAATACCATCTTGATAGTTACATTTTGGTGTTCAAAATAGTTGCAAGTTACCCACTTGTTGAGGTACTTATTACCTGTTTAGACTGCAGACTTATTTAGATATTGGGGGCTCACATACTTTGTTGGGATCTGGAGGGTTTATTTCTTGCTGAGAAATATGCATAGTAGTACTGAGGACTATGGCAATTTATCAAAACAAAGCCAATCAAGTTAATACCTTTCACCTATGACCAGCAGAGTCAATTGCAAAGAGACAGACAGATCAAAGTTCATGTTGCAAGCTAGTCTAACACAAAGAGAATAAGTTGGCTATTTATTGAACACAAGTTCTGCTCCTCCACCCTGTTTCCAGACGCACCAGTAATGTTTAAGTTTATATATTATTTTATGTTTATATTATATTTGTTTATTTAATATATCTACAATTTATATTAACATAAACATGACATATTAACATAAAACTTTTAACCATGTGATGCCACAGCACACTTATAACTGGAACCACTAAAATAAGTTTGTACTAATTAAAGACAAATGTTAGAAATTATGTAGATAAATTAGAAACTACTGTACCAATGGAAATGTAAAATGGTATAATCACTATAGACAATTTCAGTGAATATTCAAAATTTTAAGTAAATTTACCTAACTACTGACTATGTACCTCACTTAATTGAAAATAAGAACTTGTGCCACTTGCAAAAAAGTGAACTCAGACCCCTAGCTATCACCATATATGAAGATCAAATCCCAATGTATTAAAGACCTTGATATCAGACCTAAAACTGTAAGGCATATAGAACAACATGTAGGTAAAATACTCCAAGACATTGAGACTAAATGCATCTTTAAGGAGGAAACAGCACTTTCCAAACAAGTAGAAGCAGGGATAAACAGATGGAATTATGTTAAGCTGAGAAGCTTCTGCACCTCAAAGAAGATAGTGCCCAGGATACAAGAGTCACCCACTGAGTGGAAGAAACTATTCACCCAATACCCATCAGATAAGGGGCTAATGTTCAAAATATACAGGGCACTGGCAGAACTTTACAAAAAAAGAATCTAATCCCGTCAAAAAAAATGGGGAGAAGAAATGAGCACTTTGTCAAAGAAGAAATACAAATAGCCAACAGACACATGAAAAATGCTCCACATCAATAATCATCAGGGAGATCCAAATCAAAACAACTATGAGGTTCCATCTCATGCCACAGAGATTGGTACGCATTATAAAGAATGAGAACAAGAGTTCACTGCTGGTGGAACTACTGTCTAATTCAACCTTTATGGAAAGCTATATCGAGATTCTTCCAAAACTGGAAATTGAGCTCCCATATGATTGATCAGCTATACCACTCCTAGGGATATACCCTAAGAACACAAAAATACAATACAAAAATTCCTTCCTCACACCTATATTCATTGCAGAGCTATTTACAATAGCCAGACTATGGAAACAATCAAGATGCCCTTCAAGAGATGAATGGCTAAAGAAACTGGTACATATACACAATGAAATATCATCAGGAGAGATGAAGTCATGAAATTTTTCTATACATGAATGTACATGGAATCTGTTATGCTGAGTGAAATAAGCTAAAGGGAGAGAGATAGACGTAGAATAGTCTTACTCACCTATGGGTTTTAAGAAAAATAAAAGACATTTTTGCAATAATTCTCAGAGACAAAAGAGAGGAGGAATGAAAGGTCCAGCTCACAACATGAAGCTCACCACAAAGAGTGAGTGCAGTTAGAGAAATAACTACATTGAGAATTATCATAACAATGTGAATGAATGAGGGAAATAGAAAGCCTGTCTAGAGTACAGGAAGGGTAGGGTGGGGAAGAGGGAGACTTGGACATTGATGATAAGAAAGTTGCACTGATGAAAGGGGTGTTCTTTACATGGCTGAAACACAACTACAATCATATTTGTAATCAAGATATTTAAATAAAGATATCAAAAAGATTGAATGGTTGTTTAAAAAAGAAAATAAGAACTTATATACTTATGTATATAAATTTATAGCTACACTGCTCACCATTAGCTGCAAACAGTAGCATCAAAAAATTACTTTTTTGCCATTCTGTGCATACCCACTATAAACATAAGAGCCACAAGTATTTAAGATTATAAATAACTTTCAGCAAATAGACAAATTCAAGCATCTAGAATCTATGAGTAAAGATTAGTTCAAATATAATATAATATCCTATTAGAAATAGAAATAATTATCTGATATACACTATGGTAAAGAACCTTGAAAAGGATATGCAAAGTGAAGCAAATAAGAAAGAACAAACACATGACTTCACTTACCCTGAATTAACAAGCAATTTTATAAATATAAATTAATAAGCTATATTTTATAAGATAGACTAGCAGCTGCAAGCAGTCTGAAGTAAGGGGGGAGAAATTAATATTTAATAGCTATAGCTTTTATATTTGAATTCATGATCAAGATTTTAGAAATAGAGTTAGTGGTGAAGTACATTGTAATGAGAATTAATAAAGTTGAGTTATATGTTTAAAATTCTTATTATGTATGGTTTACTAAATTAAAGACCAAGTTACAGGAAGCAAATATGAAGGGTACTAATATCCAATGGGGGTTAAAAGAGGGCAAGGGAATGCAAGCATGATATATCTTTAACTATTGAAAGAAAATTATCAAAGATATTTAACTAGTATTTTATGATGATCACTATCATTGCTACCCTCTTTTCTAACTCCAGAGCTTATGAATCAAATATTGATGTGATATATACAACCAACAGCTCTGAATGTCATTATCAGTGACACTAATGCTCTAAATCATGGAAAGGATGCAGCAGATGACAGTGAATTCTTCACACTGAGCGAGAACTAATATTAAGGTGGAAAATCAGAGTTTATATGGCCTGTCTGGTGAGTTATTAATAAAGCTGAGTAAGCAATTTGCCTCTATTAACTAGTGCTATGGGCTCTCTGCTTTTTTACACATGATTACCTCCACAAAATTCTCACTTTTATATTGATTCAATCCCCTGCACGGTTTTCTAACTCCTTTTTGTTATTTTCTCAAGAGGGAAGAAAATCAATTCAGAGTGGCTAGAAGACATTTAGCTTTATCTAAAAATGATCGATGGCAATAAATTTCATCTTTGTTATTCTCTTGTTCCAAGAGGCTGAGCTTCCAAAAGCTTTGCAAAAAAGAAACAGATGGTGAAGAGAGACATTAAGGTATTAGTTTCCTCAGGGGGGAAGAGCTCAAGAGAACTCAGTGGATAAATTCAAGGACAGGTTTAGAATGCAAGTGAGAAGAGTGATATACGCATGAGCAAAAAGAATGGTTAGTATAGAAGCTGAGTAAAGTAGAAAAAACTTTTTGCTTATTTTAATGTAAAGTGCATAATTAAAATTTGAGGCTGACTCAGTAGTCTTCAGTGACTGTCAGATGATCTAATAAATATAATCTGGGTGCTGGGTGCTGTGATAATGATTTTTATATTACCATGGTAGATAACAGGAAATCTTAGAAAATAAAATTAGACACATGATATATTCACAGTTCTCATAGTTTTTACTTTTTTTTTTCATTCTTCCCAAATTATGTATACGTTTTGGCCTTTATCTGATGAATCCCTTTAATTCTTGCATCATATGTTATAAAAGTGATATATTCAAGTTTTGATTCAAAAATCTTTGTTTTTGATCCAGTGGTGAAAAATAACAACTTTGGCCAGCAGAATTCTGGGATTTATTACCAGAAATTAGTTGTTAACACTCATATACCAATCTCTGAGGAAGTACATTTGATTTAAACTCTTAGCTAATGTCATGAGGTTCTCTATGACTGCAATTCAGATAGCTTTAGAGACTGTTTCTCTCTGTGACGTGGAGTTACATACCTGTATAGTCAGAAATGCAAATGTCCTTCATTGTGCATGTTAATAAAATAAACCCTGAAAACTGACTGACTAAAATTGTTGGGGTTAAGATAAAAAAATTTTAAGTAAAATAAAATTTGAGGGTTGAGTATAATTTATCTTTAGATAGAAGGGATTTATTTATTTTAAAGTTTGGTAAACCAACATTAATGCATATGACCAATCTATGACTTAATTTGGGAGGTCATTAAGAGGTGAGACACATTCTTGAGGAAAGATTGTACACTGTGTACTCTCAGTAGTTTGACTGTGAATGTCAATGTGTGTAGAGATGTATTTTTGTATTGCTAGCTAACTCCAGAAGTGGCTATTAGATTAAGTGATTGTTAGATTAAGAGATCAAGTCTAAATAGAAAATGGTGGTATCCATCAATTCCATATGCACAGAGAATAGGAGTACTTACTCTAAGATATGATAATAAAAAATATACTAAGAATGGTCTGTTTAAGCTTATAAAAATATGGTCTTTTTAGACAGTAAGAAATACTTCACAAAAAGTAGATGGAATAAATTTAAACATAAGAAAAGTAAACAAAATAAAGATAGAATAGTCTGATTTCCACAATAAGACAAGACACAGCATTGCATTGTCTCCAGAGCTATATCACACAGAAGGTATCTCCCCCTTGAGAAAATTTTGACCTAATTTAAATGACAACTTAAAAAGAAAGGGTAGGAAGGTTTTTTTTCATTTGACCCAAAAGAGGATTAGGCGAGTTGAAGTAATGGAGATGCCAAATGAATGACCTGTTTTGGCCACGTAAAGATATAAAAAATAATAAAGCCCAAGTTTCTATTTTTCTCATAGCTTTGGTTTATACAGATAAGGGAGCTATTAATAACATATATGTACCTCTGTAGAAAATATTCTATCTGGAAAATAGCTCACAAAATAGGTGACAAGTATTGTTTAGTAACTTTTACATCTAATGATCTCATTTTATTCTCACAACAACCCTATGAAGAAGCTACTATTAACCCCTATACATATGAGGAAAGTGGTGTATCTAGGCAAGGTGAACACATAGAAATATGAGTATATTGAATTTTGTTTTGTTTTGTTTTTTGGGCCACACCCGGTGACGCTCTGGGGTTACTCCTGGATATTCACTCAGAAGTTGCTCCTGGCAGGCACGGGGGACCAAATGGGGAACCGGGGGATCGAACCGCGGTCCGTCCTAGGTTAGCACAAGGCAAGGCAGGCGCCTTACCTCCAGCGCCACCGCCCGGCCCCCGAGTATATAGAATTTTAAGTATTCTTTCAATATTGAGGAATCAATATATTCTAAAAGTATTTGGATACTTTATGCAAATTACACTTCAATGAATCATAGGGACCAATTGTGAAAAATGGTCATTGTCATTTTATTTTTTTTATTTTAACAGACATTTATTAGAATATATAAAGGCAAATCTTACACAGTGATATTACAGGTAGTCAATGGCAAATCTTACACAGTGATACTTAAGGTACATTGTGACAATAAATGAGGGCCTTTCCACCAGTGTTGTTCTCCCTTCATTCCTATTCCCAAGCATATATACCGTATCACCCTCCTTTACCCCCCAGAATGCTAGTGCATCTAAAAGCATATATGTTAACCCTAATGTAAACCTTATTTTTTCCCAGTTCCAGATATTTTTACTAGTGGTTTCTTAAAGGCTTGGAGTCAAGGGAGCACTGTAAAAACAATATTAATGTGGCAATTATCATTTGCATGGGCCCACCAAAGTATGAAGTTCATGGAAAGGAAAACTTTTTGCCAAAGTACAAGGAGACCCTAACCCTGGAGTTTCCTGACATAAGACCATTTCTAAGCTCCAGACAAACTAGTTTGTCCAATCCCAGTCATTGTCTGTAGTGCCCAAACTGTTATATTTTTCACAGTCTCTGTTGTTAATCTCATGTTTCTGTATAGAAGGTCCTGGTATCTGTATGCCCTACAATAAAGTCAGGATGGTGCGGAGCGGCATCTAATTTCAACTTGTAATTAACAGGCAATGCAGAAAGCCCTGTCCAATATGCAGGTCGTCGGTGTTGTTTAAGTCTTCTCAATGTTAAGGAAAGACTCCTTTAAGTAAATCGATGTTAAAGCAGCAGTAGGGTCTTCCCTGGTAGAGGATTGCTTCCAGGTGATCTCATAAACAACATTGAATGTTTCATAGATGGCTTCCCTGGTTCAGGGGTAACTGGAAAATACCCAAACCTCTGGGGCCTGTGCTGGGTCATCATGTCAATGTTCAAGGTTTGTAAGGCCATCATGTCAATGTTCAAGGTTTGTAAGGCTCCATTGCACCACAAGAATTGTGTGTTCCTATCTCTATTAGATAAGAACTTATTTGTATGTGTAGTATTTTCCATTTTAATGTGCCCATGTAAACAAGGAATAATGCCACCTGGTGTTATCAGTGCATAAGGGGGGG
>PVKC010017263.1:0-20317 GCA_004027635.1 Crocidura indochinensis | reverse complement strand
CAAGGTGGCAGGCTGCAAAATTAACACACAGAAATCAATGGCCTTTTTATACATGAACAATGTTTGGGAAGAGAAGGAAGTCAAGAAGGTAATCTTATTCACAATAGCACCACACAAATTCAATTCTCTTGGAGTCAACTTGACCAAAGATTCGTAGGACCTATACAAAGAAAACTATAAAGCCCTGCTCCAAGAAATAAGAGAGGACACACGGAAATGGAAACACATACCCTGCTTATGGATTGGCAGGATTAACATCATTAAAATGACAATCCTCCCCAAAGCATTGTACAGATTTAATGTGATTCGTATAGAGATACCCATGACATTCTTCAAAGAAGTGGATCAAACACTTATGAAGTTCATCTGGAACAATAAACACCCTATAATAGCTAAAGCACTCCTAGGGAAAAGGAAAATGGAAGGCATTACTTTTCCCAACTTTAAACTGTACTACAAAGCAATAGTAATCAAAACAGCATGGTATTGGAATAAAGACAGACCTTCAGATCAGTGGAATAGATTTGAATTCTCAGACATTGTCCCCCAGACAAACAAGTACCTAATTTTTGACAAAGGAGCATGAAATCCTAAGTGGAGCAGGTAAAACCTCTTCAACAAGTGGTGCTGGCAGAACTGATTAGCCACTTGCAAAAAACCGAACATAGACCCCCAGTTAACACCATGTACGAAGGTAAAATCCAAATGGATTAAAGATCTCGATATCAGACCTGATACCATAAGCTGTTTGGAAGTGTTCCTTTTTTTTTTTATTTCATGGAAAATCCTGGGTAGGATTGGTAGTAGTCTTCTTGAAAGATTTGAAAAACTTCATTAGGAAATCCATCTGGGCCTGGGCTTTTCTTTTTGGGTAGATGTTTGATTACAGTTTCAATTTCCTCAGTAGTGATGGGGGGTTTTTAAATATGCTACATCCTCCTTACTTAAATGTGGAAGGTTATAGGTGTCCAAGAATTTTTCCATTTCTTCTAGGGTCGCAAGTTTATTAGCATAAAGTTTCTCAAAGTAGTCTCTGATTACCCTTTGGATCTCTGCAGTATCTTTCGTGATCTCCCGCTTTTTATTTCTAATACGGGTTATCAGATTTCTCTCTCTTTCTTTGTGAGTTTTGCCAATGGTCTATGAATCTTGTTTATTTTTTTCAAATAATCTACTGTTTTCGTTGATCTTTCGGATTGTTTTTTGGTTTTCCACTTCATTGAGTTCTGCTTTCAGCTTTGTTTTTTTTTTGTTGTTGTTGTTGTTGCTGTTTTGTTTTTGTTTTTGGGTCACACCCGGCAGTGCTCAGGGTCCACTCCTGGCTCCATGCTCAGAAATTGCTCCTGGCAGGCACGGGGGAACATATGGGGCACCAGGATTCAAACCGATGACCTTTTGCATGAAAGGCAAACGCCTTACCTCCATGCTATCTCCCGGGCCCTCAGCTTTGTTATTTCCTTCTGTCTCCCTATTTTTGTTTCCTTTTTTAGTTATTTTCTAATTTGTTGAGCTTCGTCATTAAGTTATTCAGGTATGCCCCTTCTTCCTTCCTGATGTGAGCTTGTAGAGCTATAAATTTTCCTCTCACTTTTGCTGTGTCCCATGGATTCTGGCAGTTTGTGTCTTCATTATCATTTGTTTCCAGGAAACATTTGATTACTTTTTTGATTTCATCTCGGACCCACTGGTTGTTCAGTAGCAGGGTGTTTAATCTCCAATTGTTAAAGTTTTTCTTTTGTGTGGCTTTGTAGTTCACATCTAATTTCAGAGCCTTGTGGTCAGCAAAGGTAGCCTGCAAGATTTCTATCCTCTTGATTTTATGGAGGTATGTTTTATGTGTCAGCATGTAGTCTATCCTGGAGAATGACCCATGTACATTGGAGAAGAATGTGTATCCAGGTTTTTGGGGATGGAGTGTCCTATATATATCTACTAACCCTCTTTCTTCCAAGACTTTTCAGGGCTACTATGTTTTGTTGGGTTTCAGTCTGGAGACCTATGAAGTGTTGATAGGGCTATTTTGATGTCTCCCACAATTATTGTGTTACTATTGATTTCTTCTTTCAGATTTGTCAGTAATTGTATTAGATAATTTTCTGGTCTCTCATTGTGTCCATATATATTTAATAGTCTGATTTCTTCCTTTTGCACATATCCTTGATTAGTACATAGTTTCCATCTTTGTCCCTTACCAGTTTTCTGAGTTTAAAATTGGTATCATCATATATTAATATGACCACCCCAGCTTTTTTGAGGGTGTTGTTGCTTGGGTGATTTTCTTCCAGCCTTTGATTTTGAGTTTATGTGTGTTCTCACTACTCAGGTTTGTTTCTTGTAGGCAGCAGTATGTTGGATTCATCTTTTTGACTCATTTTGCCACTCTGTGTCTTTTTTTGGTGAATTTAGTCCATTGATATTGAAGGAGATGATTGTCAGAGGATTAATGTCATTTTTGTAGATAAGTTTGCTGTGTTTGTTGGTCTCTCTTGTCTTAAATTAGACCTTTCAGTTTTTCCTTTAAGGCTGTTTATCATCTGTGTATTTTCTGAGCTGTTGTTTATCCATGAAGCTATGTATTCTTCCTTCAAACTTGAAAGTTAGTTGGGCTGAGTGCAATATTCCTGGTGAGGCATTCATTTCATTCTGTCTTGTCACAATATCCTACCACTGTTTTCTGGCCTTGAGAGTTTCTGTGACATATTTGTGGTAAGTCTTAGGGATGCTTCTTTGAATGTTATTTCCTTTTTTTAGTAAAAAAAAAAGTGACCTCAACAAAGTATTTTTTTTGGAAATATGTGGGAAAGAAAATTAAAGCCATATTATCACTTCAGTAGAAAGACAACTTTCAACTCCCAAACCCTTCTCAGGCACACAATTAAAATTTAGAAAATACTAATTTCTTTCAATACTTTCACATTGACTGATGATACTGCATTACTTTCCTCACAAAAATTTCTTCACATTTTTAAAATCAACCTGCTGCAGATATACCTTCTGAAAGCTGACATTTTCAAAAAGTTCCCAGAACAATGTGGACACCAAAGCAACTCTCTTGGCACATTGACCTCAGCTTTTCCTAGCACCAAGTTCATTTCATAGTAGGAGATTTGTACTCACTTTGAAATAGAATTCAGCTTTCAAACTGGGCACCACATGTCTTTCTTAGTGATAAGATTGACATTTGCATCAATTGAAAATACATAAGTCAAGTCATTTTTGTGTTAATGCTCAAGGGTAGAACCTACTTATATTCAAGTGCTGCAGCAACCACGGGATCCTGTTGATTTTTCATATCAGCACATCATCTGAATGGTGTACTTGTAAGTTTGAAACTGACAATAGATAAAGGGACCAAAGGGAGTTGGAATTTTCGTTTTTTTTTTCCCTTTTTCTTTTTCCTTTCATTTTTTCCTCCTTTATGTTAGTGTGTTCAGGTGCTGGAGTTTAAAAGTGTTTTTTAAAGTGATGTGTTTAATTGTGTAGGAGGTGGTTGGTGGTATATCTGTTTTAGGTTTTTTTTTATTCTAGGTACGGGAGGTTACCCAAGTATGGTAGAAATGTTGCAATTTAGTGTATTAAGTTTCCACCTGGTTTGGGGCTATATATTTTCTAGAGGAAAATGAAGTTAGGCCTGGCCTGTCTAGGACTGTCTGGTATAGCCTAGCAGTGGTCCTCAAACTACTGCCCATGGGCCACATATTGTATTTGTTCCCGTTTTGTTTCTTCACATCAAAATAAGATGTATGCAGTGTGCATAGGAATTTGTTCGTAATTTTTGTTTTTACTATAGTCTGGCCCTCCAATGCTCTGAGTGACAGTGAACTGGGCCCCTGTTTAAAAAGTTTAAGGACCCCTGTAAGTGTCACGAGGGTTTGTGGGGCAGTAGGATATGGCCAGAGTGTGTACATATAGTAGATCCAACTGATCTCAATATAGTAAGAGGTCAAGGTACATCATAGAGATTTACATTTGGTCAATTCTTGCTTTGGTCCCTGGCAACATCTGATACTGTAAGCATTGCGTGGGTTAATCTGGTAATCCATAACACCTCAGTGCCATATCCTTTGGCTCTAGCGTTTTTTCCCTTTCCCCCTGAAATATCTCTCTGCTCTCTTTTTCTCCTTTCTTCCTTTCTTCCTTCCTTTCTTTCCCTCCTTTCCTTCCTTCCTTCCTTCCTTCTTTCTTTTCTTTCTTTCTTTCTTTCTTTCAGTATACAAAAGCCACCCACTGAGTGGGAGAAACTATTCACCAAATACCCATCAGATAATAGGCAAATATCCAAAATATACAAGGCGCTGACAGAACTTTACAAGTAAAAGATATCTAATCCCATCAAAAAATGGATAGAAGAAATGAAAAGATACCTTGCCAAAAAAGAAATGTAAATGTCCAAAAGGCACATGAAAAATGCTCCATGTCACTAATCATCAGGGAAATGCAAATCAAAACTCTCATACCACGAGATTAGCATACATCACAAAGAATGAGAACAAGCAGTGCTGGCAGGGGAATGCCGTCTAGTTCAACCTTTTGGAAAGCGATGTGGAGATTTTTTCAAAAACTGGAAATTGAGCTCTCATATGGTACAGCTATAGCACTCCTAGGGATATACTCTAAGAACACAAAAATAAAATACAAAAATCCCTTCCTCACACCTATATTCATTGCAACACTATTTACAATAGCCATTCTCTAGAAACAACCACGATACCCTTCAAAAGATGAATGGCTAAAGAAACTGCGGTGCATATAAAAAATGGAATATTGCACAGCACTCAGGAGAAATAAAGACATGAAATAAATGAAATAAAATATAAAGCATAATATATATACTATAAGTAAAATATAAAGTAAAAATGAAGTAAAATATAAAATAAAATATAAAATGTATGCATGTAAAGTATGAAGTATAAATGTCAAGAGGAAGTAAAATATGAAGGCAAATATTGAGATAAAGTTTCAGGGCTGGGCGGTGGCCCTGGAGGTAAGGTGCCCGCCTTGCCTGTGCTAGCCTAGAACAGACCGCGATTCGATCCCCCCGTTCCCATATGGTCCCCCAAGCCAGGAGCGACTTCTGAGCCCATAGCCAGGAGTAACCCCTGAGAGTCACCGGGTGTGGCCCAAAAACCAAAAAAAAAAAAAGTTTCAAGGAGGAGTTTAATTCTAGGCTAACTATAAACATGTGTTTCTAGGGAAGTTGGAGAAAACAGTAGACACTTAGTGTGTAGAATACAGAGATGCCCAGTGACAGGTAGAGTTAATTAACTAGATTGTCATACAGTGGAGCTTGGAAAGCAAAACACTAGTTCTTTGCATAAAGGCACAACTTTATCATATTTATCTTTAGCTTTTAAATGCATCCCACACTGTGGGAACACAATAAGAATCTATAAATCAGTGATTTAGTAAGTGAATACAAGAGTGTTACTGAGATTTCCTTCCCTTTGCATTTATTCAATAGTGACAAATAATAAAACTCTAATCTGAAATTCGTGTCACATAAATTAAAATGTAAACTAGAAAAAGATTAATCAAAATTAAACATGATTTAAAATAATATTAGGAAAAGCAGCTGAAACAACTTTTATTTTACATCATTAGATGTGAGATAGAAACTCCAGAGGACATAATACAAATGTCTTTTCTTTCTATCAGGCCTTTAATTTTCTCAGGGCTGCTGCGTGAAACTAGCTCTTATTTCTCTTTGCTGTCTGAGTAATCAGGTAGAGATGATACATTCTCCAAAGGTTCTAGGGATGACTTAGGAAATCCAGTTATGCATAAATAAAGTAATTCTCAAACTTGCATTGTGTCTACTTAATGCAAAAAATTCACTAACATTTGATTTGGAAAAGTATGCATACATTTTAGGATCTATCCAACTTCATGATGAGTTAATTTTGTAGTTATGTTATTGTTAAGACCGTCAAACTTATATATAAAGCCCCTCTCAAAGTTATAATATCGTGGTAAATCTCATTATCTAAAAGTATTCCAGAGGAAAACCATTTTGAAATTTGGCACCTAAAAGAGAACTTGCTTCCTAGTTTCTGAAGACCTGTCAATGCAATGTTCTGACAATGGCATTTGAGTATTTGAAAATGTGCTGTGAGGAACAGTAACATTCTCCCACAAATTATTTCAACCAAATTAACTAAAAAAGCCATTAATGCACCAGCTGCTTCAATTAACCAATACTTCACATTGGTTGATGTTGGCTATTTGGAATAAGAGGCAGAAAATAGAAAATCTGAGAATATTTGAAGGATATATTATATTTCCTGTAAATTTTAATCTCAGTTTCAATCTCTAAAGTTGGAGAAAATTGGAAATACATTTTTATATATGTAAACACAGGACATATACAAGATAACTGACTACCTTCACATTTTGAATTTAACATGGTTGAGACCTGAAGATATTAATAGGTCTGTGCAACACTTATCACGATGATATTTTTATGTAACCACTGAATGTGACAATAATGTTCCACTTGGAAGCTGGAGCGGTGGCACAAGCCATAAGGCATCTGCCTTGCACATGCTACCCTAGGATAGGCCAGGTTAGCTTCCCTGGCGTCCCACCATATGGTCCCCCAAGTCAGGAGTAATTTCTGAGAGCATAACCAGGAGTAACCCCTGAGAGTCACCAGGTATGGCCCCCAAACAAAAATAATAATAATATTAATAATAATAATAATAATAATAATAATAATAATAATAATAATAATATTACATTTGGCTATGTTTTAAACCATAAACATTTTCCACAGAAGCAGATATTTTGTCTTCTGAATATGTCAGAAACTCTAATGTGAAACTTTCCAGTGGGCTGCTCTCAACCTGTGTCTTTATGTAAAACAATATGTTTAGAATCTCTGGGCTGCTAAGACCCTATAAGCATGCATTGCATTTTGTTGTTGTTGCTGCTGCTATTGGGTATTGCATTTTTTCTTGTGACCTCACATTTGCTAAGGATTATTGTTTAACCTACATGTGCAGAGATTAAAAGCAAGTCTATTCTGGCTTTTCAACATCAAACAACTAGTACTTGAATGTATGGCTCAAGTAAATTCATGATGCTGACTTTTTATCCCCCTACATGCTAGAAAATTCTTCATTATTATTCTTGTAACTGCATTCCTCAACCCTCCTAGTGATGCTAGATAGCTACAGTAATAAACATCTTTTCCTCAGATTATCTAGTCTATTCCTTAACATAAGGGGAAAGTAGGAAGGAAAGATGAGAGAAATGGGGCAAATAAAAGCACTGACAGATAGGAAGAGAAAGGAAATCTGAAATAACCAACTAAAGCTTTTTAGAAAAGGCCACACAAATTTCCTGAAATTTGAATCCTCAAACATAATTATAAGTATGATTGGAATTTAATGCAATCTCTTTTGGGCCAGAGAGATAGCATGGAGGTAAGGTATTTGCCTTGCATGCAGACGGGTCGGTAGTTTGAATCACAGCATCCCATATGGTCCCCCGGAGCCTGCCAGGAGAGATTTCTGAGCATAGAGCCAGGAGGAACCCCCGAGGCTGCCGGGTGTGACCCAAAAACCAAAAAAAACTAAATGCAATAAGGAAATTCCTATAGAGGTTGAAATTGTGTTGAAAAGAGGAAACCAATGCTAAAATGCAACTGCTACCATTATATGTGATTCATTATTTACCTAAAAAGACTGGAAAGCCAAGTAATTACAAAAGAAAAGTATTATTCTGACACAATCTTTGGACGTTTGTAGCAAAATCATAGACTTAGTGAGGCTGTTTCATAATGAATCTTCGGATGTAACCAAAGTTAAAGCTGTGTCTCTTTTCAGATTCTCATGTTCAAGCAAATAGAGCAAAGGATATGTTTTGTGTACAAGAAAGAAAGGCTTGATAAATTCTACTGACTTGTTGATTGAACAAAAAGTCCCATAAGCCCAAAAGTAGTTCTCCAAAGGTAAAGCAAAATGAATGTTCATTTTTGTAGAGATTTTCCGAGTTTGAATTCTTTCCAATTAATAGCCACCAAATGGAACACAATTTAAAGTTGCTGAATTAAACTGCTTATATAATCCAACTCTTTTGTTACAATTTATGAGATATTTTTGTATGATCTGGATTTTCTCTAATTTTGATTTAGTATTTCCTAGTTTCTTTTGTTGAAGAGATCAGAAATCTAGCTTACTCCACATACTCTGCACAAGGCACTTTCTTTGTATCCATTTCTACACAGTGAAATGGAATGAGATGGACTGTGTTTATCAGATCTAGTCTCCTAGTTGACTGATCCATTGACAATGCTATATGTAAAGGAAAGGAAATTTTACTATAAGAAGTTCTTTTTGGTTTAGGATTAAAAATTTTCTTTCCCTTTAAAAGCAGTCACAAGTCAGAAACAACAGGGGGCCTGATAAGGCCATTCCCCTCAATTCTCACTTAGGGTCTGTTTTTCTTTAGGATTAAAGAATATCTAGCCACCCCCATTCTTTAGGGTAGAAACACAACCCTAGGTGTAATGTTTACCCTGCAAATAGAACCATGTGGTCGTTTCTTTGTTGAAACAAATGTTCCCTAATTAGATTTAAAAAACTAAGTTAAGAACCAGGCTTTTGTGTGTGGCATGTGTGTGTGGGGGTGGTGGTGGTAACGCTGTAGTTCACTGTATAAAAACTTGTAAGTTTTGTGTTTCCTGGTCTTTGCTCTGAGGTTTTTCCCTGGGCACTGATCCTGGTGCCAATTGGCATCAGAATAAATCATATTTACAAATCTTCATGGCTCCGCATCTCCTTGAAATGCTCCAGACGCAGCTTGAGGGAGGGAGGACTGTTTCCCAAACCCAACGTATATGTATTTCCTCACTGTTTCCAATTTTTCTCTACATGCCTTATAGACATCTTTAAAATGCTTTACCCCTATATCTGAGGTTGAAAGTTTTATACACTTAAATTTTAATAGGCTTGCTCAGTTTTCCTTTAGAGGTAAGTTTCCTGTAAATAATTTTTGTGAAAACAGATAAATTAGATTTAAGCAAACAAAAGCAGTCTTTTTATTAGCATCTCCCTATGTGTCAACACAAAGCCAAAGCTATTTCAACTCCTCTATTAAAGAACAAAACCTTTAAGATCAGAGTATCTCTATCAAATCCTGCCAAGTGATTTGCCTTATAATCAGAAGCCCGGAGTTGCCAAGATCTTGAATATTCTTGGCTTATCTGATTACCCAAGTGCAATGAAGTTTGTACTGATATAAAATCATTGTATTCTATCAAGTGGTAACTTGTTTTGTTTTGCCTTTTTTGCTGGGGGTGGGGGAGACATACTCAATATTTATTCATGGTTATTCCCTCAGGGTTCACTCCTGGTGGGGCTCTATGGGCCATTGTATGCTGCCAGGAATTGAAGCCAGGTCAGTCACATACAGAATAATATATCTCTGGCCCTCAAGTGAGGACTTACACCTTCACTCATGAGCTGCTTGTTCTTTTTGCCCCTCATAGTTGTCTCAGAATAGCTTTAAAGAAACCAAAATAGTGTAGTATTAGAATAAAATAAAGTACTCAAATTAGTGAAGTAAAATTGAGAATCATAAATAAGCCTTCACATATACAAACAGATAATGAATAACAAACTATGTTAGGAAAATCACTCTAAGAACTGGAATATATGCTTTTTACATATAAACCCTGGGCTATACCCAGGAGTCATGTCACAGCATGACTCCTCAGTATTGCCAGAAACAGCCACTAAGTCCCCGAAATAAAATAGCATCTGAGCAACACCAATTATAGGAAAAAATAATTGATGACAAAAGAGACAAGAACACAAAATAAAGGAAGGAACTACTTTTAATAATTGATACTGAGAAAATTTTTGCCATTTGGTTACCAAATTGGTTGCAAAGGGATGAAACCAGATTCTAATCTCATACCAAGGACTAAAATTATTATAAGTTAGATAAAGCCAGTAGACTTGAATCTGCAAAATACATTCAAGAAAATGTTGATAAAATCACTTTATGCCATGTATTTGGTGACTTCACTTCATTAAGAAGGGAAATAGGACAAAATACATACAACTGGGATTACATCAAGCTAAAAAGCATATGTACTTTAAAAGGAATATTCACTACAACAAAATTATGTCTTACTAAATGAAGAAAAACATTCATAGACAAAAGACAAGTATCTAAAATATATAAAGTACTTATAAGACTTAATACAGAAACAGAAAAAAACTTACTAAAAATGGGGATTGTAACTTAACAGTAGAACAAATATCATTTATAGATAGCCAAAAGACATATTACATTTCTCTAAACATTATTCCTTCTCAGAAAATGAAAATCTAAACAAAAATGAGATATTCATTTACACTAGTAAAAAGGCTAAAACCAAATAGTGTAAAACAAAATGAGTCCTTTTACACTGTTGTAAGAATGTAAACAGTTCAGTTCCCTATGGAAAATAAGAGGATTTCTCAAAGAACATTAGAGTCATATATTACAGCTGTTCACCTTCTACATATTGATCTGGAGAACACAAAAACACTAGTTCTACACCATAAACAGTGGCGAATCTATGTAGTATATTATCAGTTGGTTAAAAATGTTAAAAAAATAAAGTACTTCTAAACTATATGAAAACATTAAGTCCTGTTTTTTTTTTTTTTTGCTATAATACAGATGGTAGAGGAGGGGGTTGTGTTGAGTTTGAAGTAAGGGGAAAGAGATATATTCACATGCTGCTCTGTTACACTCAATATGCAAAGACTGAAAACCGTATGCAGCCTCCTTGACTGCAGATTATATAGTCTGCAGTCGATGGCTTTCAAGGTATATTCTAAGTGACCTTGGAGACAATGGAAATTTATCTCTGCTCTCAGACTAAACCCATACTCTTATAAACGAAAGTTACCTCAATTAAAAATCATATAAAATAAAGCCTGATTAAAAATAATTTAAGAACATGCACACATTTAAATTTCACACATCTAAACCTGGAGATAACTAAAATATTTAATATTTAATACATTTTAATACATTTTACTTTATCCACTTTTTAATTTATAAAACAATGATTTGCTTAGAATTAACAACAAAGCTGGAGAGCTAGTACAGCTGAAGAGGTATATGCTTTATAAGCAGCCAACCTGGTTTGAGCCCCAGTACTGTAAACATTCCACCCCATCCCCACAGAAGTGATTGCTAAATAGACACAGGTGTAATCCCTAAGAACTGCCAGTTGTGTCCCTAAACCACATGGTGGTATTCATAGGTTACTTCTGGCTCTGTGCTCAGAAATCACTCCTGGCAGGCTCTGGGACCATATGGGATGCCAGAGATCAAACCTGAATTGACCATGTTCAAGCCATATGCCCTCTGTGCTATAGGTATCACTCTGCTACCTACTCATTCTTACTGAGGTCAAGGGACCAGAGATTTTCTTAAACCATAGTACTGCTACTGTAAAGACTGTATATGGGGATATGCAGTAGAAACAAATTCTAGCTATTATGGGAAGAACAGTCTATAAAAGTCAGGCTATTTTCTCCATATTCTTAATTTATTTTTTATTTGGGGGAGTGGTTTTGGGACACACCCGGTAATGCTCAGGAGTTACTCCTGGCTATGCTCTCAGAAATTGCCCCTGGAATGGGAACCGTATGGAATGCAGAGGAATGGAACCACAGTCTGTCCTAGGTTAGGGCTTGCAAGGCAAACGTCCTACTGCTTGTGCCACTGCTTAGGCCCCTCCATTCATCTTTTAAAAATAAATGTACGATATATTGGTACATTAGACAAGGATTCATGTCTATGCCTAAAAAAGTTGTTTGATATTACTTACAGCACCATTTAGTGTAAGCACTCGTTAATGAATGTGTAGCCTTGAACACGTTCTGAATTATGGCACTGTCAGAGACACACATTTCAGCCAAAGGGCAATCAGGAAAGAGAACCAGGAGAAAAGCAGCCAAAGTATTTCATCAATATTTATTTGTCTGTTTGTCTCTACTTAATTTTATTTTAGTGTCAAAGATTGCTTACACATTTTATACCATGTAACATATTTCAGAGACAGATTCAATTTTCAAGTCAAACAGCAGATAATGACACAAGAAATGTCTGAAAGCCACCAAGGAAATACATATAAAAAGGACAAAGTGCAAACTAAATTTATTCTAATTTTTATTTGTTGTTGTTTGTTTGGCTGATTGGGGGTCATAACCTGTGTAATGCTCAAGTGTTACTCCTGACTCTATGCTCAGTAATCACTTCTGGCAGGCTTGGGAGACCATCTGGGGTTCTGGAATTCCAACCTGAGTCAGCTGTGTGCAAGACCAACACCCAACCTACTGTGCTATCTCTCCAGCCTCATTAAATATTCTCTTAAGCAACTAAATGGAAATGAGATTTGAACTTGTTTCCTTAAAAGTTGAAACTCATATAGCACTGTCTTTAAGATACTTTATAGTTATTACAATCACAATGTTATTATCTTTATTATGAATGCTAATCAAATAATGGAAAATGAAACTGTTAAGTAACTTGTTTGAGACAATATAGCAAGACTGTGCAAAATATGATTGATTGTATAAATGGAGAGATAAAATATGGAATACAATATGGAAATTTGGGTTCCAAAAATTTAAGGGATGTTTAATTTTGAATTAAAATTGCCTTTCTGCAGCAGAAGCTTCTCTTCAACAGTTCTATTCCCATCAGCAGCTTCTCACAAAAACTTATTTCTCTTTCATGACTGCAACGCATCAGACCAGGCTCTGTGCTAATGTATTTGACATATCCTTGTCCTCATTATCTGACTTATTATGCCTGAAAACATATATCTAATAGAAACACACACAACATATACACACAAACCAGTCAGCCTAATTTTTCATCAGTTATTCAGATGTCCCAGAGATAGGCCAATCAGATTGGCTCTAAAACGTCCACTCAGAGAATATAAAGAGATGCCTCCCTTCCACACATCACTGTAATACAAGAAACTCTTGATTTTGGTAAATGGTGAGAGTCTGTAGCATTTGGTTTTATGCAGTGATGAGCTAGGGACATAAATAAGAAGGAAGACAAAGATGAAAATGCTAAGTTTGATATGATAATAGCATAATCAAGAGAAAAAGAGAAATTGTGTATATGAGACATTCCAGTGGGGATCAAAGGATAGTTAATTATCTCAGAACATCTATATTGCAAGTCTGGAAGTTTGAACTCCAGTGACACTGAATATGCTAAGTATGGTTCTGATAGCTCTACTGTTTGTATTTCATAGCTCTACGGTGATCTTTGAAACTGCAATCATTTTCTAGCTTTACCACACCAAGTGTATAAAGCACCACAAAAAAAGACTGTGATCCTTGGCAAGGGATTACAGCTAAAAGAAGAGTGAGCACTTAGTATGTCACAATCCCATTTCACCATGTTGTGAGCACTATGGTCAAACTATTCAAGCACCAAAATAAAATTGCATAAGGGCAGAAGTGATAATACAGAAGCAGTTGCCTTGCATGCAACTGACCCAGGACAGACCTGGGTTCTATCTCCTGCGTCCCATATGGTCCCCAAGTCAGGAGTGATTTCTGAGAGCATAGCTAGGAGTAACTGCTGAGCATTACCAGGTGTGGCCAAATATCAAATAAATAAATAAATAAAATAAAATAAAATTGTGTACAAGGAAGACAAATAAAAAGTATAACACTCAGGGCAAGATTGTTCGCTCAGTGGTAGGGCATTTGCCTTGCACCCAATTGACCTAGGACAGAGGTTCAATTTCTTGCTGTCCCATATGGTCCCCCAAACCAGGAGTAACGTCTGAGCACATAGCCAGGAGTAACCTCTGAGCATCATCAGGTGTGGCCCAAAAACTAACAAAAAATATTTACAACAGTCAGTGAGCATCTAGCCATAAAATAATAAATGCATATATAATATCACAGCTGGCTGTGTGAAGAACTGTAGTCATTATAACAACTACTGATACAGCTATAAAATCCTGCCCTGTAGAATTTTGGGAGGGCACAACAATGACGCTCAGGAGTTACTCCTGGCTATGCACTCAGAAATCGCTCCTGGCTTTAGGGACCATATGGGACCCTTGGGATTAAATTGCGGTCCATTGTAGGTCAGTGTGTGAAAAGCAAACACCCTACCACTTGTGCCACTGCTCCTGCCCCTGCCATATAGAATTTTAATTACCATTATAAAGCCCTAGTTACAGGGAACAAGAACTTATACATTTTGATGTCTACAAATACTTCTCCTTGTTGAACAATCATGATCTCACTTTTTTATATAGATGAAACCTGTTGGTATTTCTGAGATGTTTTGAAGTCATATAAATCACATGCTGTTATTCCTTGTTATTTTATTATTTTTTTTTGGTTTTTTTTGGGGGGTCACACCCGGCAGTGCTCAGGGGTTACTCCTGGCTCCATGCTCAGAAATTGCTCCTGGCAGGCACGGGGGACCATATGGGGCACCGGGATTCAAACCGATGACCTTTTGCATGAAAGGCAAGCGTCTTACCTCCATGCTATCTCCCGGGCCCCCTTGTTATTTTCTTGTCATAAATTTACTTTGTCATAAATATGAATTTACTATTTATACTATAAACTATAGACAGAAAAGAACTAAAAGAACTAAATATATCAAAAATCTCAAAACATCATGCAGACTCATTGAGAATACAGATAATATTTTCAGATAACATGAGCTTGGATCGCAGGACATATGAATTTTGAATTCTTAGGACTTTATATTGAGTATCACCATTATTATTGTTTTGCAACTTTCCTCAGTTTAGAAGAACTATCTGATCCTTGATCAGGAAAGATGCTGTGTAAAAAAAAAAAAGCAGCTTCTGTTGGTCTAGTGTGACAATTCCAGAGAATTGCTCCAAAGTAGAAAAGACTATCATGACCAAATTTCTAAAAATTGGAGTTTGCCCCATGTTTAAAACCATGTATGAAGGTAAATTCCAAATGGATCAAAGACCTTGATATCAGACCCTAAACCATAAGGTATACAGAACAACACATAGGAAAAACACTCCATGACATTGAGAGACATCTTCAAAGAGGAAACAGAACTCTCCAAACAAGTGGGAGCAGAGATAAACAGATGGAAACAGAAGCTGAAAAGCTTCTGTACCTCAAGGAAAATAGTGCCTTGGATACATGAGTTACCCACTGAATGGGAGAAACTATTCATCCACTACCCACCAGCTAAGAAGCTAATATCCAAAATATACAAGGCACTGACAGAACTTTACAAAAAAACCCACAAAAACAAAAACAAAAGAAAACAAAAACAAGCCAGGAGCGATTTCTAAAATGGGGAGAAGAAATAAACAGGCACTTCCTCAAAGAATAAATACAAACGGCCAAAGACACATGAAAAAATGTTCCACATCACTAATCATCAGGAAGAAGCAAATCAAAACAACTATGAGGTAACATCTCATGCCACAGAGATTGGTGCACATCACAAAGAATGAGAATAAGCAGTACTGGTGGGATGTGGAGAGAAAGGAAGTCATTCACTGCTGGTGGGAATGCCATCTAGTCCAGCCTTATGGAAATTCCTCAAAAAAAATGGAAATTTAGTTCTCACATGATGCAGCTATACCACTCCTAGGAACACAAAAATACAATTAAAAAATCCCTTTCTAACACCTATATTTATTGCAGCACTACTTACAATAGCAAGACTCTGGAAGCAACTAAAATGCCCTTTTACAGAGGAATGGCTAAAGAAACCACAGTTTCTTTACACAAATAAATATTTGTGTACATATACACGAATAAATATTATACAGTAGTCAGGAGAGACAAAGTCATGAAATTTTCCTATACATGGATGTACATGTTATCTATTATGCTGAGTGAAATAAGTCAGAGGGAGAGAAAAGAACACAGAATAGTCTTACTCATCTATGGGTTAAAAAAATTAAAGTCATTATTGTAATAATTCCAGAGACAATAGAGGGAAGGGCTGGAAGGACTGGCCCACAATATGAAGCTATCCACAAAGAGTGGTGAATGCTGTTAGGAAAATAACTACACTAATAACTAGCATAACAAAGTTAATTAATGAGAGATGTAGAATGCCTGTCTGGAATACAGGCAAACATGGAGGAGGCGGGAGATCCATAGTATCGTTGGAGAAGAGGGGTGTTCTGTTTATGACTGAAACCCAATTACAATCATGCTTGTAATTATAGTGCTTAAAAAAGATTTTATAAAAAATAAATAAAAATTGGTGTTTGATACCACACTTTTGAACCACACAATATTATGAAGGCTGAGCTGGCACAAGTTGTAACTAATCTTATTCTAGTACGAGTTGTCTTATGGAGTCACCTATGAATCTAATTAGTGTCAATTGAGTCACCTTATGTATCACTTTAAAAACAAGGAATAAATGAGCTTGGTATATTTTAAGTGTGTGTAGTAATTACTGTTCTGCTACCAACTTTGCATTACAGCAATTTTAGCTACTTACTGGGATTTAAGGACAGCCAGAATTCATTTCACAGTTGGGAGGATAACATAATGTCGAACACTCAGAAGGTGTAAGACACTGTGAATATTGTCTTCACTCTAATAGACCTATCCCCTGGAACTGAAGCACATGATTAAAGCATTAAGTCATTTTCTGAAATTCTGCTACTACCAGCTGATTCTACAAACATGGTCTTAGCCATATTCTTCCTGGCATGCCACTCTGTGGCTGTAAATAGATACCAATCAAAGTGACTTTAACTCTTTCAGAACACCCTGATGACTTCCCTGAAAAGAAGTATAAAAGAAGCAATTTGCTAAATGGTTTTGAATTATTTTCAGCTATTCTTGGAAAATAGTGGCAATCCTTAAAGGGTTTCAAGGGCTGTGAAATCAAAGGAAGTATGAGAAAATGATAAGATGTAGTATTTCTGTTATTTTAAAGAACAGATGCTGAATATATGCAAGAATATATGCAAGCTGTATAGTACTGCATGCATATGTGTTATTGTAAAAATTACCTGAAAAAATAAGAGCTTTTAGGGTTTGGTGTGAAATGGAACTAGTTGGATAATTAATATACTCAATGAGTTTATCTCCAAGCCAGAATTATTGGTTTCTATTTTATTTTTCTAGAACACGAATAAAGATTTAACCATAGCATTCAATGTTAATTAGCTGTAATGAAAGTATAAGAATGTAATTGAATGCTCACAGTATATATAAACTACAGAATAAATTAGTACGATAAGCACAGCCATTCTTTGGGGAAGTAAAAATTACTCGCATGATTGTCAATACATCTTCCTGAATGTTACCAATTAAATTATTAGAAATAATTATATCCTAGGTTTCTAATCCCAAATCTATCATTTGTCCAATTCTATGGTCTTTGAAAAACCTTAATTAAGGCTCTTCGAAATAACATTAAAAGACTTTTACACTCAGTCTCAGTTCACTAATAAAGGCAATCCTGAAGCTCACATCTGGCCTCAAAGTAACCACTTCCTTTTTCTTCACTCTACAGAGGGTTATTTATCAGCAATCTTTGTGATATTTCAGTATTTCTTTTTTTAGAAGACTTTAATCCATGGTAACATCTGAAAACAACAAAACCTTAAAACATTTCAAATAGGAAATGATCAATCTTGATTCAAAATGGACTTTTACACTGTTGAAATTTGTAATTTCATTGATCTTTTTTGAACTTTGTTTAATATATCTATAAGACAAAAACATGTATATTACTGATATAAAACTAAAAGTATGGAATAACAAAAGAAGAAAAAAATTAATAATTGCTAGCAGCTTGAATAAGTTTTATGATTAATGAGTAGTCCAATTCATTCAAACTTTTCAAGAAATATAATGGCTTTCATCCTAATAAGGAAGTATGAATTACATTTCATATGTTAATCAGACATATAGACAGTACAAAACAATATAGTAGAATTTTTTTTTCTTTTGGTTTTTGGGCCACACCCAGTGACGCTCAGAGGCTACTCCTGGCTATCCGCTCAGAAGTCGCTCCTGGTTTGGGGGACCATATGGGAAACCGGGGGATCGAACCACTGTCCGTCTTAGGCTAGCGCAGGCAGGGTAGGCACCTTACCTCCAGTGCCACTGCCCGGCCCCACAAGTAGATATTCTTACATAAGGCTATATACAAGTTATTAACTATACTTTAAAAATGTTAAAACTTTTCTATCAATAATTTAATCTGGTTAGTTTTTTGAAGAAGAGAAGAAAATGAAGTATTTATCTATACATATAAATATAAACATATATAAAATATAAATATATATTCAAATAACTAGGGTCAGTGTTTATCCAAAATTTCTATTTGTTCTTGTGTTACTAGCATTGGAAATTATAAATTTTATTTATAACATTCTGTAGTAATTTTTATACATTAACTCCACATGTCCACATAAATTTTGTTTACTAGATCCCATGTACTTAAATTTTTTGTTGTGTCATTTCTACTGGATTTCCTATGCCAAAATTAAAAATATTTTTATGAAACCTTTGTGATTTACCAAATCTTTTATGGTTGGATTTCTGACATACAATGATTTATGACCAATCCCACCACCAGTGTTCAATTTCTTCCACCAATGTTCCACAAGAGAATTCCATACACTCACCCCTGCACCCCAACCTGCCAGTATAAAAGGTCATTTTAAGTTTAGATTGTAAACTTTGAGCATCTTGATTCCATTATGGTTGCCTTTGGTTTGGATATTTAGTTCTGTCCTTTTTAACACTACCTATGCAGCTGAGACCACTTGGCCCCTGGCCTCCATCTTTTTTATATTTGTGTTTCTCTTCTTCCACTCTGTTTATTTTCCTTCTCGCTATACTATGAAGCTAGAATGTTTGAAGCAACATCCATATATACCATTCATGTAGTTATTCTAAATACCATATATAAGTGATATCATTCCGTTTTTATTCTTCTTCTGCTACTTACTACATTTAAAACAATATCTTCCAATTCCAGCAATGTAACAGCAAATTGCATAATAATCAGCTATGTAGTATCCCATTTATATCTGTATCACATCTTCATGATCCACTCTCTGTTGCTGGATTTCCAAGTCTTAGCTATTGTATTCAGTCCTGCAACAAATACGGGTGTGCATTCATCTTATTGGATGAGTATTTTGCTCTCCTGGGGATAGATACCTAAAAGAAGAATTGCTAGATCATACAGTAGCACAATTTTAAGTATACTGAGAATTCTTCATTGTGTTTTCTATAGTATTGTACCAGGCAGATTTCCCACCAGCAGTGGATGAGAGTTCTTTACTCACTGCATCCACACCAGCACAAATTGTTCCCAGTATTTTTGATATATGCCATTCTTGATGATATTGTTGTCTTTAGACTTCTCTAATTATAAGTGATAAGAATATTTTACATGCCTAATGGCCATCTGTTGGTCTACCTCAGAGAAGTGTCTATATATTTTCTCTCCCCAGTTTTTGATGGATTTTTAGGTTTTGTGGAGTTGATCTTTGTATATCTTAGATATCAAAACTTTATTGGATGTGCTGAGTGCAAAACTTTTCTCCCATTCTGTTAGCTGTCTTCTAATTTTACCCTTTGCTTGTTTTGCCATAAAGAAACTTTTTTGTTTAATGTAGTCTCATATATTCAGATTTGGTGCAATAGCCCTTGATATTGGCATCATATCCTATCATCAAAGACTTCTTTGAAGTTTAAGTTTTGGAGGTCAGAAACCTATACCACAAGAACTTCAAATCATGAAAGAAAAAATTGAAGAACAACTAAGAAAATGGAAGAATATTCCATGCTCATGGATGGAAGTATCAGTATTATCTAAATGCATTCTTACCTGAACTATTAAAAAGATTCAATTCTTCAAGGACTTATAACATTACATTATAAAGTTTGTACAGAACCGTAAAAGACAGAATAGCCTGATCCATATGGAAAAACAAGAATATGGGAAGCATAGCATTACCTAACTTGAAACTCTACTGCAAAGCAATAGCGATCAAAGCAGCATGGTATTGGATCAAAGATGAACTTTCAAAACCCAGAGGGTTAGAATAGAATATCCAGTGACAAACCTCCATGTATACAGCCAAATCATCTTTGACAAAGGAGCCATAAATTTAAAATGAAATAAGTACAGTCTCTTTAATAAAAGTTGTTGAAATAATTGAATAGCCATGTGTAAGAAATTAAGATCCATATCTTAAACCTTACAGAAAAGTCATTTCAAAGTGGATCAAAGACCTTGAGATTAGACCTCAGTCCATAAAGTTCAATGAGAA
>PVKC010017262.1:0-20301 GCA_004027635.1 Crocidura indochinensis | reverse complement strand
TTCCAGGAAGAAGGAAGTTATGGGTGACCCACACTCCTCCAAAGAGCCCTGGTGATATCAGACCCCAAACTGGTGTACCTGAAGACATTGATTATATCTTATAATTCTAAAAATATTTATTTCCAACTAATTTGCATGACTAGTTTTACAATTAAACATCAAAAAGAATATCTTTCATTTTCATGGATGAAAAGAGGATGGAGTGATATAGTATAGTGGGGTAGGGTATTTGCCTTCACGTGGCTGACCTGGGTTCGATACCTGGCAGACCATATGGTCTCCTAAGCACCTCCAGGAGTGATTCCCGATTGCAGAATCAGGAGTAACCTGAGTACCGTCAGGTTGGCCCCAAAATACAAAAACTAAAGAATTGGTGGAGAGAATCTCACAGAGCTCAGGAGGCCTGGGGTCTACCCCAGCAATTCTCTGCCAACCAAGCCAACAATTCAACATATGAACCCAAGAGAACACTCCTGTGCTGGGTTTCTGGGATCACCTGTAGGCTTCAAGGAATGCTTGGATGACCATGTGGCTTTGCAATCAAACTAGGATTGGCCACACGCAATGCAGGCATCTTAATCCCTGTGCTTTCTCTCTTAATAGTGCTCAAGATTTACTCCTGAGCCCCATGCTAGCCTTGTCTATTCTCTAACAAAAGAACATTTTAATGTGAATTCAACCAATGAATTTAGACTTTAAATAGTTCCAGGAGAGTAGGGTTATAGGCCTATATACATTCTCTGTTCATTTTTTTTTTTTGCTCTCATAGCAGGCCTACAACATAACAGGTGCTCACTAAATGAGTATTGAATAACTGCTTATGAATAAGTGGCTCAATCCCTCCTTTGTTCAATCAGGATTTGTTCAACCTTGATCGAAGAGACAGAGACACAACTCAGATTGAAGAAGAATGAAACTCTAGTGACTCACAGATACAGCTCTCAATTTGAAGTTTAGGAAGCCAAGGTCATCTCTCATTCCTGCCCAGCTCTTCTTATTACATCCAATGACAGCTGCCAAATTGCCTCCTGATATCCCATAGAAAATACTTCTGTAGTAGGGAAATGACCAGATTTTCAATCACAATGCCAGGGTTTGGAGGCTAGATCTGCTATTTGGTGGCTGTGTGAATACTATTTGGGGTCTCAGTTTCCTCCTCCTCTATAAAATGGGATTTTTTTATTAGTAATTTTTATTTTGACCAAAGTGGATTATAAATCATTCACAGTAGTATTTTAGGTACATAGTGACATTTAATCGGGGACATTCCCATCACTAATGTTGTCCTTTCTCCATCCCTGTTCCCAACAGGCATCCCATATCATCCCTCCTTTGCCCCCCTCCCAGAGCTGCTAGTATAAGTGGTTTCTTCTGTATCTAGCTTGTTGTAGATTGGGTATTGATTCTGTTGTAGTTGGCTTTAGATTTGGTGTTTAAGTCTGATAATTTTTTTATTTCTACTCAATTTCATACGACTGTTTGATCTTGATGCCCTCCATTATTTCCCCCTCAATTTGTGAGGCATAAAATGGGATTTTTATCATTGCTACCTCATCTGCTTTACTTTCACCTTGTGATTATTAGCATCTGAATCTACATATACAGCTTGTCCAAAGTTGTTCTCCGATCAAATTTTGCTCCTGCAGTGGAATTATACAAGCATGGCCCCTGGTGGGAGCAATCTGGGAGCCACTCACACCAGATTCTGTTGAGACAGAAATCTAATAAGCTGAAGAATACTATAATTCATTTGCATCACACATCTTCAGGCTGTCATCTAGATGGTGAGTACCCCCTTCCTGCGTCATTGGAAGTTTCAAGAGTGGTAGAAGCCCATGTCAAAGGATGCTGATGGTGATCTTGGATTGGGGTTGAATGTCATGATGGCTTAGAGTGAAGCTGGGGGAGCCCCATTCTAGCCTTGACTATTCAGTTACCCTTGGGGTCATTTGACTTTTTTTTTTTTTTGGTTTTTGGATCACACCCGGCAGTGCTCAGGGGTTACTCCTGGCTCCATGCTCAGAAATTGCTCCTGGCAGGCACGGGGGACCATATGGGGCACCGGGATTAGAACTGATGACCTTTTGCATGAAAGGCAAATGCCTTACCTCCATGCTATCTCCCGGGCCCCAAGGGTCATTTGACTTTTAATGGTAGAATCCTGAAATCCCTCAACTTTCAGTGCCACCTTGGAAATCCAACCCTACAGATATAGAGTATGCAAAACACCTTTGTTTGAAAGAGGATAGTGCTGGGCTATACTGAAATTTGGCATTCCTCAGCTGGTTGGGAGGGTAATTGCAATTATTGGGCTTATACCCAGAAAATATCCACACTGATTATGAATGTTAGCAGTGATTGTACAAATTGGAAGGGCAGAAGGAGATAACAGGGTTTACTCAGCGCTGAGCTCTTCCATGGCTCTGAACACTCTTAGCTTGGCCAACCTGGCCAGGCTCCTCCCAAAATTTCCTGTTGTTCTTGGAACAAATCAGAACCTGTCAGTGACCATTTCAAGCTTTAGCCACTGCCCACTTCTGACCCTAGACCTTCATGGGCCTTAACCTCCTGACTTCTTCATAGTCAGGTCTTTGCGTGTTCCCTCTTACCGAGGATCTGTCCTTTATGAATATCTCCCCCATTCCATTACATTCAAGCCTCAATGATATTGCCAGCACCTCCCCTTTTTTGTTCAAGCTCATTAGGACTCTGTTTTGACTATTAGTGACCAATAAAATATTGTATTAAAAGGTAGTACCCCAGGGTTGGGCGGTGGCGCTGGAGGTAAGGTGCCTGCTTTGCCTGCGCTAGCCTAGGATGGACCGCGGTTCGATCCCCCGGTTTCCTATATGGTCCCCCAAGCCAGGAGCAACTTCTGAGTACATAGCCAGGAGTAACCCCTGAGCGTCACCGGGTGTGACCCAAAAACCAAAAAAAAAATTTTTTTAAAAGGTAGTACCCACAGTGGAGAATTATAAATGTGGAATGAGCTAAATTGAAGTGGGCTGGGGGTAGGAGTGTAGCAGATAAGGAGGAGGAGAAGGAGGATGAAAACTTAGGTCAACAAGGCAGGGTGGTGTCAGTTCATCTTGAAATTTGTAGGCCAAGGTCAAGACTTATTTCAAGTGAAACAGGCAATTTCTAAAGATTTTGAGATTGAAACAGTGAACTAGTATGAATTATGTTACAGAAAGATTACCCTGGGTGAGGAATGGCTGGTAGAGGTCAAGGTGGAAGCAGCTATAGGGAGGTATGGAGTCAGTGTGGGCAACAGGCAAAGGTGGTGTGGACAAAGGTCAAGGAGAAAGAGGAGGATGGCTGAGAAGGGGAGCTAAGAGCACTTGGTGATGAATTGGAAGTGAACTGTGATAGATGGAGGGGAAGGGGGCTCTGGTCTCCAAGAGCTTCTGGAGCGCCTGTATGTTGGTGATCCCTTCTCTGGAACTGACCCTGAGGCAACAGGATTTTCTGTCTCCTACAGTTCCTATATAGGATGTCAAGGACTGAGTGAAGCTGCAAAAACTAGGCTGGCTTGAGCCAAAGCTGAATGGGCTATGCATCATTGCAGTTCACCCAGAATGACGGGGCTCTGAGGCTTGCTTAAAGATCCTAACCTGCTGCCCTCACTCCCCATCTCCTGACAATCTACCACATCCCCTTTTTTCTCCCCCTGTCAAATCAATACATACAACAACCCTCTGCTTGGGTACTGCTTGTAGAAACATAGCCCAAGTTGGCATCTGAGCTTTCAGGCAAATAAATGCCCAGCAGGAGGTAAAAGACCTGGCATGAGCCCAGCTCTCCTTGGAGTGAGAGTGTGACCTTGGAAAGTGTCTTTTTCTCTCTGAGCATCTTGAGTTGTATTTAAGGGGAAGATCTAAAAGGGAACAATACGTAGTTCCCTGTAACGCACTGGAATACACAAGCACTGAACACATTGACCAGTAGTGGACTGATTGCAGTACAAAAACAATTGCTATTGCATACCTATGGCAATCTGTGCCATGGTATCGATCCCTGTTCCCTATACCAATGGCCATCTCCCACCACCTCATCTCCCATGGTGGGAGGAATGTGTCTGCAACTCAGGGTGGTTAACAGTCTTCTCAGGCACAGGGTGAGGAAAAAATGAAGTCTTCTGGCTGGGTGGGTGGGGGGTCTGTGTGGGTGCTGTCCTGCTCTGTGAATGGGGATGGGGATTCAGTTCTCTCCTCTCAGGTCTCGGAGGGGGATCAAGGAAGGGGAAAACAAAAAGTGCCTGGAACAGCATTCCTCAGTAGGCATTATGTGTCCCCAGTGGGGCTCCAGGCACCACAGGTGAAATTCAAATCAACTGTGGACCTTAGCATGAGACTGGGGAGCACACCTGTAAGACCACAGGAATGAATAAGGTCAGAAGGAAGCCACACACTGACCTAGAAGGTTATTTTTATTGCCAGTTTTTTGGTAAGCAGAAACGGGAGGACACATGCCTTTTGCAGGGCACAGTGGAGCCGAGGCACCAACTTCCCAGTGAGAAAGATCCTAGCTCAGCTGTCTGTGCAGAACATTCCAACTGAACCTTAGATAGTCTCAAACTCTCCCTATATAGATGCATACAAAAACACAGAAACACAAACACACCAAAAAAAAAAACACACAAATACACATGTACATAAAAACACATGGAAACATATACATATACACAACACAAAAAGGCCCACTCACAAACATACAGTGGCATACATAAGCAGATGCACACAGACACAGAGATACAGATACACAGAAATAGATACAGACACATGCAAGGAATCAGAATCTGTGGCAGGGGGAGAAGTGTCAGAAAGGAGATAGTGACAGGGCAGAGAGGTCATCAGGGCAGGTCTCCCCCAGGCCCAGGGCCAAGGGCCAGCAGGAAGCAGCTCTCCAATCTCCTCCTTGGAAGACTTGATCCTCCTACACCTGGTATGTGAGCCTGATGCCAACAGGATTATTCTGAGCTGGCCCTTCTCACTCTGCCTTTACCAGAAAGGAAAGAGCAAACATTGCTAATACATTTTGCACTATTTATCAGGCGTGGCTCTGAAACAATACACATGAACTCCTTTACCCTCACAGAAGTCCTGAGAGGTGGGGAGTGTGATTATATCCATCTTAGTGATGAGGAGACAATGGCACAGAAATGTTAAAAACCTGCCCAGTTTTCATAGTCAGTAGGACCAAGATGGTCTCTTAGCATAGTGCCAGAATGACATCTTCCCTCTCCTTTCTCTTTATGGCTAGAATGTTTCTTCATGCCCCTCCCATCTTTTTACTTCTCAGTCTGTCTCCTGGCACACAGAGTGGTTATTTCATTCTGTTATTAATCTGCCAGACAAGTCACCAAGAGACCATTGCCAGAACCCCAAATCAGATTTCCTCTAGGACCTAAGCCCTAGTGGCTCTCCCCAGATCACTTAACTTCCACACTCCATGAGTCAAACTTCTGGCCAGGTCCTGTTCTGCTTGGCTGCTTCCTACTGTCCAGTAGCCTGGAATGCCCTGCTCCACCTGCCTGGAGGGCATTTCCTGTTCCTCCTGTGGCTAGAGTAAGTATCTTGGTATTCATAGAAGCAGAGCATTGGGGACATCTCCACACCCAACAAGATGAGATTCTTCCTCTTTGGTTGTTGTTGTTTTAGGCTTGGGGAGGTGCATAGGGTGGGAGGTTGGGCCACACACAGCTTTGCTCAGGGCTTACTCCTGTCTCTGCACACAGGGATCAGTCCTGGCAGTACTGGAGAGACCATACTGGGCACAGGCAAATGAACATGGATTGACCACATGCAAAACAAGTGCCCTGCCCGCCATATCATCTCTCTGGCCCCAGGAAGATTTCTTTTTTTTTTTTTTTTTTGGTATTTGGTTTTTGGGCCACACCCGGCGGTGCTCAGGGGTTATTCCTGACTATCTGCTCAGAAATGGCAGGCATGGGGGACCATATGGGACACTGGGATTCAAACCAACCACCTTTGGTCCTGGATCGGCTGCTTGCAAGGCAAACGCCGCTGTGCTATCTCTCCGGGCCAGGAAGATTTCTTAATTCAGTGTGAGTAAGCCTATACATTAGAATGTATGCCATCATTACCAGTACTGTGTGGCAAACACTGCTGGCACCTATCGAGTTACATTATCCTGTTCACCCACAAACCACCCCAATGATAGAGACCTCATCTTCTTCCCTGTATAGATATTAAAGGTGAGGATCAGGGACACAGATACAGCCAGGTTTTGGCCTGATCCTCACTAGTCATAGGAACCTCTAAGATCTGCTAATGATGTAGGAATGATCGTGAACATTGCTTTGTGTGAGCATCAACACAGGGGGTTAAACAATGTTGAAGGTATGATACCAAACTGTCAAAAATAAACATCTACTTGAAAAGAAAAATAATCAACATTTTAGTGTATTTGGAGTTCATTTTTAGTCCTCATCATCCAGGAGAAGAGGAGTATTGTTTGCTCTCATGTTCTTTTATTTTAAAAAATTATTTAAGTATCATGGTTACAAAATTGTTTATTTGGGGGTTTCTGTTACACAATGTATACCATCCTTCACCAGTGCACGCTTCCCATCACTGATTCACTAATATCACCTATTTCCCTCGAACCCAACCCCACCCCTGCCTTGCACTAGGGCAGGCTAATTGCTTCTGTCTCTCTCACTTTTTCCCTCTCTACCTCCCTCTCTCATGATCTCTCCCTCTTTATCTCTTTCTCCTTTTCTCTCTCCTTCTCTCCATGTCTATCTCCTTGTCTCTCTCCCTCTCTCTCCCTCTCTCTTTATATCTCTCTCTCTCTGAAACTTCACTTTTCCTAACAGCTGCATTGTACTCCATGTTCTTAACAGCTAATAATGCCATACCTTTCTTCTGATTTCATTTTATGTTGTTTTATTTTTGTAGTGCTGGAATCAAACCTGGGCTTTATATAGCATATGCTCTACTATGAGTCATAGTAACTGCCTACACTTGATTTTAAAATAAATTCTATATTATAGACAAAATGTCGACATTCTGCTTGAATTGAGAATAAAAGACTTAATAGGACTGTTGCATGAGTCCCACACTGCTGGATGCTAGTGGATCCTGTTTCTGATGAGAAGAATTTGAGAGGGTGTGGATGTCTGAGACAAGTTGTCTTTGGTCCTGGCACTCACTGGGCATCAAACACTTACTGCTTTGCATACCCGCTACAGAAAAGTTCTTCTCTGAGAAGCCCAGAAATCACTGAAGAGCTTGGAAAGATTGATCTCCAGGGACCAGAAAAATAGTACAGGAAATAAGGTGCTTATATTGCTTGTAGCTGACCCCAGTTTGATCCCTGACACTGCCTATGGTCCCCTGAGAATTACCAGGGATCACTTCTGAGCACAGAGCCAGGAGTAGGCCCTGAGCACTACAAGGTATGGTCAAAAGTTAATTTCCACCACACACTGAAAAAGTTTATCTCTGAGTATCTGCTTAGGAGTCAAAATAAAGATATGATTCAAATATTTAAATATCACATATGCACACACATATAGAAAATTTATATATCTTTTAGAAATAATCATCCAGTAGAATACCATGACATTTAGAAAACTTGAATTTTATGAAAAAATAATGAATTTTACTGATTACCTCCCCCCAAAGACTATGGAAATAACCACTGGTGTCTTAGTGTCATAATTTCTTTCTAAAAGAGACATCCTTGGATAGAGGTGTGAAACCTTTTCCAAAATACTTTCAGAATTAAATGGAAATAGAGTGAAAAAATATCACCAGCTTCTGAAGTCTATTTCTGGATGGTAGGTGGGCCTAGAATTCTTTTTTTAGCTCCTTCTTATGTTTGTCTGTTCTTTGTTTTGTGCCACAAGCACATGTCTGTTATATAAAACACCCACCTTTCTGCTTGCTTTAAATTGACTAATTCTATTTAGTCACTACAACCTCCACCACTTTTTCTACCCTCTCTGTACACTGAGGTAATATTGTCCCCATCCCATCCTGCCTGGCTATGGGGCCTTTACCACTTTGCATCTATGTGGCCCAGAAAAGCTCTCAATTTCTTTGAGCTGTGGCTTTGTCATCTAGAAAAGGGACCCAAGTCATGGCACATACATTATTAGGCCATCAGAAGGATTCAAGAATATGATAGGAGAGAGAGAGAGGGAGAAAGAGACAGAGAGTGCATGACATATAGACAAAGAAAATTAGAGAAGAAAAGTGTCTGTCATAGAGGCAGGCTGAGGGTGGGGTGGGGTGGGGTGGGGTGGGATGACAAGAGGGTAACTTGGAAATTGGTGACGAGAAATGAGCACTGGTGAAGGGATGAGTGTTGGAATATTGTATAATTGAAACTCAACTATCAATAATGTTTAACTCTGTATCTCATGGTGATTTAATAATTTTAATTAAAATTATAAAAAATATAATGGATTTTCTGAACCACATGGTCCCTAGAGTACTGCCAGGAGAAACCCCCAAGTATAGAGGTAGGGATAGCCCCTGAGCATGCTATATGTGGCCCAATCCCTCTTCCCATCAGCAAAATAAATAACATGCTGCTACATTTCAATGGAATGGGATATATTATTTTACTTTACAAACAGTTGCAAAATCATAACATATCTCTATAGATACGCACACATATAGACAATTTTGCGTGGGGATACACAACAAAATAAAAGTGCATCTCTTGGGCCAGAGGTAGGGCATTTGCCGTGCATGCAGAAGGATGGTGGTTCAAATCCAGGCATCCCATATGGTCCCTCAAGTCTGCCAAGAGCAATTTCTGAGCTAGGAGCCAGGAGTAACCCCTGAATACTGCCAGGTGTGACCCAAAAACCAAAAATTTAAAAAAGTGCATCTCTTGAGCTTTTTGGTTTGAGTAGGAAATCAGGAAGAATGAAAGACGAGTAGAGAAGAAGGGAAAATGTTTCCCTCACTATCTCTGTGATTGTAGCAGGACCCAGGCCTCCCAGGAGAACCAGAACTTGAATCCAACCCGGGTGCTTCAACCTACCAGTGCTTCAACCTCAGAACTAAGAATAACCAGTAGGCCATGAGATTCCAGAATGGAAAGTGTTAAATGAGTGTTTGAATGATGAATAAATGACTGAATCTAATTGTAAGGAGGACTTCATTGGAAGAGTAAATGAGGGATGACGGTCCTACTTGATAGAGAAGGAAATTAAGCTCTTTTCAAAAAGCTTTTGTTTGTGGATTTTTGTTTTGGGGCCACACCCGGTGACACTCAGTGGTTACTACTGGCTATATGCTCAGAAATCGCTCCTGGTTGGAGGTCCATATGGGATGCTGGGGATCAAACCCAGGTCCGTCCTGGGTCGCTGCGTGCAAGGTAAATGTCCTACTGCTGCACTATCACTCCAGCCCCTCAAGAAAGCTTTGCAGAGAAAGGAGAAGACAAAGGCTCTGAGACTGGGTCTGGCTCCCTTGAACATGTAACTGAGCTGCAGGAATTCAGAAGCTAGATTCAGCGACTTGTCCTTGATTTCTGAAGTCCTTTGGCCCTTGGGGCTGCTGGCTCTGATTATAGATCAAAAGACATGAACACTGCTGTTCCCATGTGATCAGACACCTTGTTTTCTTTTTAAAGAAGAAAACCCAACTCCTCATAGCCCCTACAGCTTCTGCGGCCTCTAATGGATTCATTGTCTGCCTTGTTTTATTGTGCCCTGTTCAGGTCACCCTTCTTGCCCTGTTGAGTAGCCTCTTTCAAAGGTGAGTGGACCTTTCTCTGCCTTTGACAATCGAAGCATTCACAGGAGGGCCTGCCCCCTCCACCAGCAGGCCACTGTGTGGCCTGGGTGGAGCTCAGAGCCAGTGAGCTGCGTACAGGTAGATGTCCATGACCTGGGGGCAGGGCTAGGTGCGAGACATGGCTGGAGTACAAAGAGATCTGCAAAACACAGACATTGGGGACCCTGCCAGGTCATGGTCCAGAATAAAACTGCATCTCTCTAGGGCCAAGAAGGCAGCTCCCAGGGCTAGAGCTCAGGTCTGGCATTTGCAAGATCCCAATCACTGCCACGATGTTCTTATGTTCTTAGTGATCCTTGCTCTCCTGGGCTTGAGCAGCCACATTCCTAGATCTGAGCACAGAGCCCTGAGCCTGCACAACAGGATTGACTCTTGCCCTGTGTGGCTACTGGGCTCCCAAACACTGATAGAGAAGATCCCACTAGCAAAAACCTGAAGCTCCACAAAAGATGCTTTGTCTTCAGGAAAACTGAAATAAAAGGCAAATTTCACTTTCTTAAATATTGTTGGTGTGATGAAATCCCTGAAAAATTTTCAGTAAGTAAGAAAAAGTGGGGACTTTCAGCTGAAATTTTTCTTATTTTTTCTTCCTTTCTCCTTCCCTTCCATCTCTCTCCTTTATGCACCTTTATTCTCCCTCTCTCTCCTTCATTCTTTTTTCTTTTTTTGTATATTTCTTCTCTCTCTCTCCTTCATTCTTCTATCTTCAATTGCTCAGTGATTTCCCAATATAAAAAAAAAATACCCAGGTACTGAGGATACAAAAATGAACAAGAGAGTAGCCTAAAAATGAGAGCTTGCTTTCCCCTTGATACACACCCCAATGAGCCCCTTCACTGGAAGCTAGTTGGCTGGTAATTGTTTTCAACCCACAGAAAGTTGCAGAAATCGCACCTGTAAGATTGAATGAGGTCAAGCATACAGCTTTCAGCTGGTTCTTAGAATATTCACTCTTAGAATAGCCTCTCTTGGAACCCAAGATAAATTCATTTCCTCTTTTTTCCATTCATAGCAATCCTGATAGACTTGCAGATTTCTGCTACATCAAGCAGAATCTCCAATTCCCAGAAGTTACAAACTGTTTGTCCTATCATTTATCTCAGTTCTAGTACTTACTCTGTTTCTCCTTGTTTACAAAAGTACAGGCTAGGGGCTCAGTCCCTAAAGTCTCCCCTTACTTCAGATACCATTCCCCAAGTCCTTCATAGCCACCGGAAAGTCATCTACAAATCAGAGAGAGGTTCCCTCAAGCTCACATCAGTGTCATTTGCTAGAATGGCTAACAAAACTCTAGAAGGTGGGGGGTGAATGATTGGTTCAAGGCTACTCTGTAGAGATGTCTGAGCCATGATTTGAATAAAGGTCAATTGATCCCAAA
This sequence comes from Crocidura indochinensis, assembly GCA_004027635.1. Lineage (NCBI taxonomy): Eukaryota > Metazoa > Chordata > Mammalia > Eulipotyphla > Soricidae > Crocidura > Crocidura indochinensis. Next base: position 9,141 of record PVKC010017262.1, on the reverse strand, counting down.
GTGAATGAGCTGTTGACACCATTAATTACAACAAAAATGTGGTGTCCTTCAGAAAGCTTTGCAGAGAAAGGAGAGGGTCTGACTGCCTTGAACATGCAACTGAGCTACAGGAATTAAGAGTCTGGATGGATGTCTTCCACATGCTGCTTCAAATAAAGCGACTCTCAAAAGATAGAGAGGATCAGTGTGAAGAGATACAATGTGTGAGGAAGGAGTATGGGGCTCTTTAAACTCCACCAGAATTTGTGTGGTTACATTATGTACACAGGACATATTGTTGATTATCAGTAATTGACTCAATACCCAGGCTTCTCTCCTCCAGCCTCTCTTCCTCAACTGCTCCAGAAATAAGGTTGGAGAGGGTTGAAAATTCCTCTAATCACATAGTTAGTTCACTGGCAAACATTCCTATCCTTTGGGCCTGTCTCAACGCCACCTCATTAATATGAGTTCAAGATTTGTACTTTATGTACATACTTCTATTATCACTTAGTAGGTTTTTAGAATCTTTGCTCAGGAGTCAGGGATGAAGATTAAAATTATGTATCACTGAGGCCAGAGAGATAATTTAACAACTGGACCACATACTTTGTGTGAAAGATGTTTGGATTTGATTTCTGGCACACTTTGTCCACAACCAATGCCAAAAATGGCCCACAAGTCTTAAACTGGGAGTAGCTCCTGAGGACTATTAGGTATAACTCAAAAGCAAACACACAACACATCGTTTCTTATATCACAGTATTGTAGAATCCCTGTCATGTGGTGTTCTGAGGCCCGCACTACATAAGGCACAGAAGGCAGGAGATAATAACAGGTAAGCATTTTGTTCTTCAGCTTAGACTACTGTAAAGTCAGCACCAGGCCCTCACCAATTATTTGACATTGAGTGTTCCTTCCCTCCTGCACTCGAGTATGTGTGTGTAATCACCACGACTAAAGAAGTATGATCACTCCTACTACCATGCACACTACAGCTAAATTATAAAACAAAAAAAAAAAATTAACCACCTGGGTCAGAAAGTGAGACCCTGGTGAGCCCAGTGCAAGTACTATAGTAACACCCTCATCCACTGCCCAGGGAACTGAAGTAAGTGTGGATGTCACAGCTAGAGTATTGTAAAACACAGCAAGCATAGAACTAAAAGGCCAAAACTCTATGAGCATTCTGTGACCATGAGTGAGGGCTACACTACTGCTATGTGATCCCCAGCAAACACTATGACTACAATGACCACAACAAGGTATGTGTGCAAGTCTATCATCACAACAGCAACAACAGTGAAGAGAAGGGACATGAAGAAATTCGAGTTTATTTCATATATATATATATAGAAGCCACACTTGGCAGTGCTTAGGGGGAGCAGTGAACAGCCCTATATATTTAGTGGTTCCTAGGGCCATTGCTGGTATATAGGCCATGGACTGCAATGCTCTACAATGTCCAATGCCAAGGATGGAACTCGATTTCCATTCATGCCAGATTTGTGCTCAACCACTTGGACTCTCTCCCTGCACTGAACTTGTTTTTCTAAAGACTAGAGGAGTTCACACAAGACTGATTTTTGGGCTATCTCTGAAGATTCCAAAGCCATAGTAGCATAGTCCTATTCTTCCATAGCAGGCATCAAGTGATGGCTGTTATGACTCACAGGTACTTAGAGACAGGTTTTCATGTGCTGCATGCTCCCTGCTAGAACTCAGGCCCCTCCAGTAGTATTGATGTCACCCAGACAGCCCTAAAAATCACCTGCAAGAGAGACCACTGCAGGTCACTAGCCAGGCAACATCCTAAGAAGCTCTCCAAGTGCTATCAATATTAGATAGTTGACTTCCTAATAGCCTGCTTGGCTGGCACAGCTTTGACAGTGCAGTACAGTATGTGAACATTTGGTTCTCAACCTTCCCGGCTTTATGGTGACCTCAGTTACTGCACAATTTTGGGAACTCAAATTCTTCTTCTAGGTGTGTCCTGCCTATCTCAGGTTGCCTGCAACAGAAACCAGAACCTTTTTCTTTTCTGGTAGTTCTTAGAAAACCTCTAAGAATTTTGTAAGCTTCTTTCTGATTAGTTTTGAATAGGAAACTTTGGCCTTCCTCCACAGAACAAAAATTTTACATATGAGCAGCAAATTACCCTCACACCACAGTAAAAACAGCATGGACTGTCATGTCATAGAAACTTTAATTGAAACATTAGCTCTATCACTTGACAGCTGTAACTATCTGTATTATCTAGAGTTCTCAGAAAAACAGTACCAGTAGATAGTGGATGGGTGGATGAGGATACAGATGGATTGTTGGACAATTGGATTGATGAGACATATGGATAAATGCATGGACATATGAAGAGATAGATACATGGAGAGATCAATTAATGAAAATAAAGACAGATTATAAATATATAAATGGCATGTATATTACAAATAAGCAGATGATGAGTAGGGGAATGGGTATATGAAAGGATGATGGATCTATAGATAAATAGGTGACAGTTGCATATACATAGATAGGCAATAGATGAATAGATTAATGGATATGTAGATGAATGAATAATAGGTGTTAGAAAAAAGAAGGGAGGAAGAATGATTGACTATAGATAAATGGATGGAGATATGGAAGAAAGAAAAGAAAAAGGATAAATAACTTTTAGATAAGTAGGTAGATGATGGATAGAGTCGATAGACTGATATATTGATGGCAGACAGGTCAATGGATAGATGGATGATTTATAGATAGATGATAATAGATAAATAGATAGTAGTAGAGTCTTATTGCAGAAATTGATCCACCTGTGATGATGAGTTCCACCACCAGCCCCTTGCTCTTCTCCCCAATGGAGAGCAGGGGATGGGACTGGAGATTTCAATCCAGAGGTTTTCAACTTCTGTGCAACTTTGACCAACACTGGTTCTCAGACCAGTGGTTGAAAACCACTACTCCTACCTATATATGCCAAGAACAAAAAACATCAACACTGTTGCAAACATATAACCTAAACTATAATACATGCTTGAAAAAAAATTCTCCTCAAATAAATCATTTCAAAATTTACACAGAGAGAGAGAGAGTGAGAGAGAGAGAGAAAGAGAGACACTACTCTAATAATATGGTTAGTTCTTCTGTCAACCTGCCCCCTGCTTAGGTGAGATCCAAAAGTCACTGCATTATCATACCAAGATACTCCTTTGTCCTTTCAACACTAAAGAAAATACTAATGTCTTAGGAGGACTGTGCTAAAAATAAATGAGATAAAGACCAAATTTCTTTTTTTAATTATAAATTACATTATCATGATGTGCCCAAGATTGACTAAGACTGCAAACCTCTCATTTCTGTGCATGTTTTGCCCATGCAGAATCCAGTGCCTCTTCTTGTGATAGTGCCCCAAATTTTCTTGGGGAAGCTACCCCTCCTGGTGTTGATCTATGTAACCTATGGGGATTGACACAATCAATCCAGAAATGGGTGTGGACAATCAGAGTTTTAAGTCTGCCAAACAACCTGGGTGTGGGGCCAATAAGAGACTCTGGGAATTCTGCTGCCCTTTTGTGAAAGAAGCATCTTCTTTCACCTGGAGAAGTTAAAAGATACAAACCAGTAGCTGCTGATGGGCAACTTGATGTTAAAGAGGAAAAAGTCCTCAAGCATGAAGCCAAGATCATGAAAAGTAGAACTAAGGGGTGCATGGAGAGTTCCTGACAGCGGCATCTGAGCACTCAGGTCAGTCATGAGTGAAGCTATAAACAGACACATGCATCTAGAAATTTCCTTTTCTGTTTACGCCTACTGGACATGTGTTTCTGCTACATCTAATGAAAGAATTCTGAATATCACAATCCAGAAATAACGTCTGCTACATACAGATAGGGTGAGCGATAAAACATGTGAATTTGCCAATTCAGGTTTCATCTCCTACATATGGTTCTCAAAAACCCCATCAGGAGTGTTTCCCTAAGCAGTATCAGTTATGACCCCAAAACAAAACCCACAAATGAATTAGTAAGTAAATAACTACATGGAGTAATTAGTGAAGGAGTGAGAAAACAAATGGTGGCTGGCCGGGCTGAGTGAGAAAAGAAAAAAATGGAATGGGCATGAACAATAGCCTCTTCTTGCTCTCTGTGCCTCAGATGCTCAGGCCTCCAGATCCTGAAAGGCACCGGGATATAGAGGAACCGGAAGGTGGCCCCTTGCTGGACGTGTTTGGCAAGCTGTTTTGAGAAAATGTCCCTCAACATCTTAGACATCACTTAGCCTTTTAGTGAGCCCAAGTCTCCTATGTTAAATGAAGATAAGCAGGTCTCATCTCCTAGGCCACAATGAAGGAAATCATCATGCAAAACACAGGGCCTGGTACTTTAATAAGCATTTGATAAGGCACAATAAAGACTTACAATTATTTTGTTATTTATTATTATTATCATACTTAGTGTTCTTACTTGAGGGAGAGGCCTTCCAAATAGTATTCAAAGGTGCCAGGGGTCACTCCCAGAAATATTTGTCCAATACTGAACAATTCAAAACTGCAATGCTGCTTGATCCTTTGGTGCTGAACTCCCAGTTCAACCCAGGGTACTCAAAGAGCTGGGCCCAGCAATTCTCATAAAGTCTTATGAGAGCTGGGGCTTGAATCAGGATCAATCCAGGCAAAGTTGCTTTCCTAGCCCCAGTGCTATCTCCCTGGCACCAGGGGAGATTATTATTACTTTTTCAGGTATGGCTGGATTCCATCTACAAAAGGTTAATATTAGCCCCCTCTTCCTTTGTAGCATAAGCCAACTTGACAAGCCTGTAATACACTTAGATAGTCTCCTTTGGAGGTGCTTTATCAAACTCTGGCATAGCAAAGTTTTCAAGGAGACTGAGTTACAAAAGCATGTTCCCATCTGAGGACCTTCACCTAAAAGCTAAAGTAGAGCTTGAGACAATGAATATTCTTCAGAGTCTCAGGTTGCAAGATAACTAAAGAATGTGGTCCACAAATCACCATTGTAGAAGGAGGCACTTATCTCCATCACCTTTATTTTTTTTAATTATCTTTATTTAAGCACCATGATTACAAACATGATTGTAGTTGGGTTTTAGATACCAAAAAAGTGCAATAGTTTCACCACCAATAACCCAATTCCCATCGCTTTTAAAGAGAAAACTGGGGTCCAGAATGGGACTGAGGGTGACCCAAAGACATTGTGTCACTGGCAAAGCCAGGCATAACCTGTGCGCTCTTCTGTCCAGCTTTATAAGGCATCTTGTTCCATAGACCCAAGCTGCCCAGCCTTTGAACCCCTTCAGGTTCTCTGACACTGGCCACCTCCTATCTGAAAATATTAGGTCTACTCAGTCCTGACTCTAAGCCAGATAGAGCTCAGCACAATATATCAGTGGGTCATACAACTGTAGCAGGATCACTGAACACAATTCTTCATCAAAAATAAGGGTGGGACTGTCCCAGTGAAGCCATGATATCTCTGCAAAGGAGCAAGAAGAGTCATACCCCATCCTCTCCCCAAATGCATGCCATTTGGTGCATGTTGGTAAATGTTGAGGTAGAATGGAAATGAAGAAAGGAACCCAGCTATCCATTCTTAGTTTATTTTTGTGACCTGGAGAGTCTGATGGTGACAAAAACAATTTTCTGTGGCCTTGTAGCTATGAGGATGGGAGGCACAGAGGCCAAGGGAGGGTGGGGTGGAAGGATTCTGCAAAAATTCCTTCTGCACATTCTGGAGGTCATTGCCCCATTGCTCCTTGCCTCTATAACTTGGACCCCAAGGGTTTTATTTTTATTCTCCTCCTTATGGATTGATTGGATGATTCTATCATGCTAAACACAGGTAGAAAGCATGCCAGGGATGAGCAAAGATGCTGGGGGAGCTGTGTTGCTAGGCACCCCCTTTCTTGCAAGACTCAGGGCTTCCCAGACTAGAACATCCCTTCTCACCCCACCCACAGCTAATGACTCTGGCTTCCAGAATTATCCTGAATCTCATTTCCCAGCAATGTTCAACTGAATAAGAAAGTCCACTTGAAAGTTCAGGCCTGTCAGATGGGAGAGACCAGGGCCAAACAGTCCTGAAAAAAATGTGCTGTGTGCATGGTTCATCTGTTATTGATTGGGGAGGGAGACTGTGAGCTATGCCTCCAAAGTCTCCATAAAATGAGCTTGAAGGAGAATTTCCTGTTAAGTGGATAAAGATGTTCTAGGAGTCTGGGTGGTGCTGGTGGGGAAGCTCATACACCATGCCCAGTTGATTTCCATCTTTGTTGCTTAATGAAGAACAGAAAACAATCATCCCCATCTCCTGCCTCTGGAGACAGCTCCCTTTTCCCTTCTCCCTGTGGGTTCATTTCCCGTTGGCGGCAGGGGCCTGCTTAGCCTGAGCCCCTTGCAAAGTTCTATCTTCTTTTAACAGTTGGTGGTTGAGGGGGGCTCATTCCTCTGGGCATCCTAAGGAAGGAATCTTATCCCTGGTACAGGTATTAGGAGGGTAAGATTTTCTATGGAGAACAGAGCATTTAGAAAGCTGATTCCATCATTAGAGATGTCCATTATCTGGAGTGTTCTACCTCTCAGAGGACCTCACCATTAATAAGCAGTGTGATCTGAGACCAAGGATTTTGCCTCTGTGGGGCTTCATTTTCTCATCTGTAAAATGGTATTACCTCCAAAAGTCCAGGAACACATGCATTTACATCCATGCATCTTACATGGTTCCCAGGATTCAACTAGCCCTCCAAAAAAGGGACTGCAGTTGTTCCCTTTCCCTGACATTGACACCTAGGACTCTGCTGGGTAAAGCCAGTCCCATAAATACCCAGAGAGATGGCACCAACCCTCCCTTGTTCTTGAGTCCCTTACTCCGCCCAGACACTGCCTCTTGGTTCTTGCTTGGGCTAAGGACAAGTTCTCAGGGTTAGAGTACTTGTTTTCTGGGAGGAAAATATGGGTGATAGCTTTGTGCTAGGAGATTTCAGCCTGAGCTAGAATGTGGCTGGAGAGGTCAGTTCTTTGCCTTGCACCTATGGGCAGAACAAAAATGCTGGGACACTTCTGCCTCTAGCACTGTGCATGGATCCAATTCCCTCAGTTCTCACAACTGGCAAGAAAGAAGCTCCTGACTTGTGGGCTTTGTAGCTCTAATCCAGTTAGTTAGTTAGTTAGTTAGTTAGTTAGTTAGTTAGTTAGGTAGGTAGGTATTTTTTTTTTTGATGATGCTCAGAGGTTACTCCCGGCTATATGCTCAGAAATCGCTCCTGGCTTGGGGGACTATATGGGATGCCAGGGTATCGAACCAGGGTCCATCCTAGGTTAGCGCATGCAAGGCAAACTTCCGACTGCTTGCACCACCACTTGGTCCCATAACCCCCTTATTTAAAAAGAAATTTTATGTAATGATCATGAAGTTGCAAAATTATAGATGATAGAGCTTAAGGTATACAGTGTTTCAACACCAATCCCCTTACCTCCACCAATTAACCCCCTCTCCTCCAATTTGCCTCCCATTTACCAGTCTGCTTCTATAAGTGGTAATTTAAACATATGTATGTATATGTAATATATATGTTTTTTTTTGTGTGGTTTTTGGGTCACACCCGGCAGTGCTCAGGGGTTACTCCTGGCTCCATGCTCAGAAATTGCTCCTGGCAGGCACGGGGGACCATATAGGGCACCGGGATTCAAACTAATGACCTTTTGCATGAAAGGCAAACGCCTTACCTCCATGCTATCTCCCAGGTCCCAATATATATGTTTTATAGTGCTTTATAAGTACTATTGTTGATAGGGTTTCATACATACACTTTACCACCTTTCAGCACCACCTCGTCCTCTGGGTTGACTGTTTTCCTCTGACATAGACATTGCTCTCCTCCCCTCCACCCCTATCCCCTGTCCTATCCACAACTCCCTCATGTGGCTTGTTTTCTACTGAATATCAGTTCTTGTGTTCTTTCTTTCCTTTGTCTTTGGGTATTCTATTTTCCACCATTGTGTTTCTTTATATCCTATCTATGATAGAGATCATTTTGTGTCAGTCTCTCTCCCTCTAACTTCCCTCAGCATGAAACTCTCCAGGTCCCACCATGTAGCAGCAAATCACATGACTTTATCTTTTTTTATTGGCCAATTAATATCACATTGTGTATATGTACCATAGTTTTTTATCCAGTAATCTATTCTTGGACACTTGGTTGCTTACATATTTTGTCTATTATTCTGCAAAGGACATAATATAGCATAATGGGGTTTTTTTGTTTGTTTGTTTTTGGATCTTTGGGGTATATTTAACTCTAGCTCCAGGTTGTAAGGTTGCCTGTTGCCTCATTTGCCTCAAGTTGTCATTAGATAGCTCAACTTAGGACAGGACCCAGAGAACCAAAATGAAGGCAAAACTGCTTGGAACGGCATGAACATTAGACAGATTTAAATTGACATGGTGAAAGTTTAGAAAACTGAAATGAAAATTAAACTACCAACTTCCAAAACCTTAGACCACCTATGGTCTGTTGTTAGAGTACTGCCCAATGGTAGAGTCAGGCATGTGTGAGGTCAAGACTTTGAATCCTGGCACCATCTTGAGTAAAATCCTAGCTCTGCCAGCGTGACACCACCAAGTATGGGGTGCCATGACTAAGTGTACTACTTTTGACACAGCTCAATCTGCATTAAGTATACAGCCCTGGTATTTGCCAACAACCAAGAGAAGGTGGGAAATGTAATCTGAACCTGGACAGGATGCTGGACTGTCAAGGAAAAATCTCAGCATGGGACAAGACCAATAGTACATTGGATAGGCCTTCTACATGTTCAACTGGGTTTGATATTCAGTATCTCATATATATACAAATATGTATATATCTTATATATATGTATATATAGGAGTGATTTATATATATAGGAGTACAGGAGTGATTTTTTTCTTTTTTTGGCTTTTGGGCCACACCCGGCGGTGCTTGAGGATACTTCTGACTCTCTGCTCAGAAATTGCTCCTGGCAGGCACATGGAACCATATGAATGCCAGGATTTGAACCACCGTTGGTCCTGGGTCAGCCGCTTGCAAGGCAAATGACCTACCACTATGCTATCTCTCCAACCCCGCAAGGAGTGATTTCTGAAAGCAAAACCAGGCATAACCCCT
>PVKC010017261.1:0-20313 GCA_004027635.1 Crocidura indochinensis | reverse complement strand
ACAAATCTTATTTGGAGTGAGAGTGAAAGAGATAAAAAATTTTCCTATAATAATCTGTTAGGGAGCAACCAAAAAGGCCTACTAAAATTTTGAAAACTTATTTAAGTTTCTTGAGATAGAAATTGGAAATCCTCCTTGAGAATTATGCTCCATTTCAAACGTTTACCCCTTTCACTGCTTACTATCCTGTAAATATTAAATGAATAAATGCCTAATACCAATGATAGAAGTTAAAAGTCAGCAAATGTCAGTCACATCCTGATTATCGAATACCGCTTCCTTCTTTTGGGCTCACCTCCCCCACAACACCCCCATCTGAAAATTAACAACTATATCTGTTACCAAAAAAGCTGCAAAAAAGGCTTAATGAGACAGATCTAATCATGTTATTTTCAGAGCACAGATAAAACTTTTTCAACAAGGCACTAATGACAGACCTACAGAATTATTTTACAATTAAAAGGCCTCCAAGTCTTGGAGGCCAGAGATAGTGTGGCAGGAAAGGTATAGCTTGCATATCTTGCATGCAGCTGACTTGGGTTCAGTCCCCAGCAACTTACATAGTCCCCAGAGTCCAACTAGAATGATCCCTGAGCACAGTCAGGAGTAAGCCCTGAGGTTCATCATTGAGGCTAAAACCCTCTACAAACAAACAAATAAATGATAAGCCCCTCCTTAAAAGAAAAATAAAAGGGCCACTCCCGACAATACTTAGTGGCTTCCTGGTGTATGCCAGCTGTGGTGCTCAGAGGCCAACAGGGCTACACTTATTAGTACTTAAGGGTCATGAGGTCTGTGGAGCAAATACAAGGCCTTGCTCATATTCGATCACTTGAGTCACCATCTGAGCTCTTTTGTTTATTTAAAGGGAATGTTTCTTTTTTTCCTTTCCTTTTCTTTTTTTTTTTCTTTTTCTTTTCCTTTTTTGCTTTTTGGGCCACACCTAGTGACGTTCAGTAGTTGTTCCTGGCTATGCGCTAAGAAATTGCTCCTGTCTTGGGGGACCATATGGTATGCCACAGTCTGTCCTAGGTTAGCTTGTGCAAAGCAAAAAAAAACCTTACTGTTTCTGCCATTGCTCTGGCCCCTAAAAGGAAGCAATAAATTTGTTTGACAAATGGATTTACATTTATTTTTAATTTCTAAAAATTAAGAATAGATTTTTTTTAATGAAAAGGCTAAATATCTGATAAACTGTTAATGAACTTGTTTCTTATGCTGATTTCTGTACTTCTTTTTGGGGGAGGTCACACCCAACGGTGCTCCTGGCTGGCTCAGGGGACCATATGAGGATGCCGGGATTCGAACCACCGTCCATCCTGAGTTGGTTGCATGCAAGGCAAATGCCCTACTGCTGTGCTTTCTCTCTGGCCCCTGATTTCAGTACTTCTATACAGTTAGAGTAATCACTACAGGAAAGACAGTCTCAAAGTAAGGCTTGTCAATGTTTCATGGAAAGCTTTCACATACACCCCCCCCCCCCGCCCCGTACTTGATCTTTTATTTTCTGTAGTAGTATCTTTACTTCTACTGTTGCTTCACAGCAATTTTTGGGGGGGGGGGGGGTTGGGCCACACCGGGCGGTGCTCAGGTGTTACTCCTGGTTGTCTGCTCAGAAATAGCTTCTGGCATGCACGGGGACCATATGGGACACCGGGATTCGAACCAAACACCTTTGGTCCTGGATCGGCTGCTTGCAAGGCAAACGCAGCTGTGCTCTCTATCCAGGCCCTTCACAGCAATTTTTACTACCTCTATGAAGACTGATTTATTTTTTTCTTTTGGTTTTTTAGGCCATACTCAGTGACGCTCAGGGGTTATTCCTGGCTATGCACTCAGAAATCACTCTTGGCTTGGGGGACCATATGGGACATCAGGGGGATCAAACCACAGTCTGTCTTAGATCAGCACGTGCAAGAAAAATACCCTACTGCCTGTGCCACCACTCTGGCCCCAAGACTGATTTTTTTTTTTAATTTTGAATTCAGCCAACTTAAATTTATTCTTTGTAATCACTGTTTTCATCATCTTAGTTTTTCTAAGGCCACAGCCTCCTCAAGACAATGAAAATACACCCCCTTCCAATGATATATATTCTTTATACTTTGTTTCTAAATATATTGGCTATAGTGACACTCTTGTTATTAAAATAAAAGAGTATTTAATTACTATTTTTCTTTTTATGTTTTCCTGTGTAAATTTTTTTTTTTACTTAGGAAACATTCTATTAACATTAAGTGACCAGAGGTCAAAGAGATAACAGGTAGGTTGCTGCCTGACATTGCTTGCAGCCGACTAGTTCTTTTTTTTTTTTTTTTTTTTTTGGTTTTTGGGTCACACCCGGCAGTGCTCAGGGGTTACTCCTGGCTCCATGCTCAGAAATTGCTCCTGGCAGGCACGGGGGACCATATGGGGCACCGGGATTCGAACCGATGACCTTTTGCATGAAAGGCAAAGGCCTTACCTCCATGCTATCTCCTGGGTCCCAGCCGACTAGTTCTTGATCCTAGCACCCCATCTAATCCCCTGAGCCCTGCCAGGAGTGATCTCTGCGTATTGACTGCTGTGTGGCCCCCAAACCAAAACCAAAATAAAAAAATGAATATTGTTTTCAAATTTAAGTTATATTTCCACTCCCAGGAGAAACTGTGCGTGTACATATTTTTTATTTTATTTTTGTTAACATTTTACTAAGGTTTTCTGCTTTTCTAATTAGAGATTACTCCTACAGCACACTTTTTTCTGACATTTTTTCTAGGTGTTTTGGGGGGAGGGTGGGGAGGCTTGGATCAGACCTGGAGATGGAGATGCTAAGTAGTTATTCCTGGTTTGCACTCAGGGATTACTTCTGGAGTATTTGGGGGATCATATGAAATGCTAGGGATCAAACCTGGGTGGGCTGTGTGCAAGGCAAGTATCCTTCCCACAGACTATCTTTCTGACTCCCTTTTCTCTAGTTTTGGTACTTAATATACCAAATATGTGATATTTAATATTTGTAGTAATCATTGAGCTGGCAAAAGGAAATAATCAAAAAGGATGAGATCTAATTGCTTTTATTAGACAATTATTACATAAATAAAAAGTAATTACAATAATATTCAATATGGTGGTTTCACTGAATCCTGAAGCGAAAATAAGGCTCTTAATTTTAAGACTAAATCGAGTAAACTTTGTCAACATGTTTATATATTATAAAATACTAGCCTGAATCCCTGAATTCTAGCTTCCCAGGTATCAGTCATGTCCAGATCCTTTACAACACAACGAAGACATGTATTACACTTCCTGGTACATGACCTCTAAATGGAGGGTTAGCTGATAATATTTATTGCTTCCTTCACGTGACAGAAAAATATCACTTTTAGTGACCTGACATTGTTGCCAGAACAATGACTAATTGATATTACCAACTAAGTCTACGGGATGGGAGGGAGACTGCTTAACAATTCACTGGCTGATCATAAAATACTGAATGTGATCATAAACTTTAACAGTGCTTCCACATTTCATCCTCTATAGCTCATTCCTCCACCCAGGAACACAATTAGAAAAGCTTTGCATAGATACAGAAATTCAATACACATTATCAATGAAACTTTAGCAAAAAAAAAAAAAGTCAAAAATTTTTTTTAAAAAAGGCAAATTTGCTTACCGAAATTTTCTTGATAGCAATTTCTAATTCTAAGAGATTAAGCAGTAACAAAGTCCTTGATCTTCAACCTACAGCTGGGGTTCAGTCAGAGTTCAATTAAGCCCCTTAGAAAATGTTCTGAATGACTATTTTCTCAATTTTCCCAAGGACAATAAGAATTTATTCATTACATTTAATGGGCCTTGACACATTAGGGCATGATTCCCTCATAAAATCTTTGTTGAGAATAGTTCCACGACGATTCTTTCCAACTGATGTAGGTAAGGGTCGATGTTGCTCTTTGGTGAAGTGCATGACTTGCATGAATGAGGCCAGACTAGTGCCTGGGTAGAGGGGGGCACTAGATGTATATACTAGACCAGAGAGTGGCAAGAATGGTCTGTGAGTGGAAATATATGAACATAACTGCCTCAGATATGATTGGAAAGAAAAAGTGCCTCAAATACTTCAAAGTTTCTTCATTGTATATGCATTAATGCTTCTTCTTTTTTTTTTTTTTTTTTTTTTTGGTTTTTGTCCACACCCGGTGACGTTCAGGGGTTACTCGTGGCTATTCGCTCAGAAGTCGCTCCTGGCAGGCATGGGGGACCATATCGGGAACCGGGGGATCGAACCGCGGTCCGTCCTAGGTTAGTGCAGGCACCTTATCTCCAGCGTCACCGCCCGGCCCCCGTATTAATGCTTCTTATACTTAAACAAGTTTTAAGTATACAGTCTTTACATCTTCTGATATAAGTGCTGTATGATGTCAGAATTATCATATATTAGCTAATGTGAAATGAATAAAATTACTGCTGGCCAGCCTGGAGTTTCTGCTCTGAATTCATGCCTGTAGGAGTTTCACTTTGGATTTCATAATCCTAACTAATGGATTTTCTTTGGTCATAACATCCACAGCACAGTATTCTTTCTTTTCTCTTACCTTCATTTCTTCTTCTCTCACAAAAGTACCCTGATGTTTTCTAAGGAGAGGCTGGCTGGAGTCATAATATCCACGAGGGGATCTCAATAGGTTATTCGGTGAATGTGTGTGCCCAGCACATACCCGCTGTGCCTCATGCACAGATTATTCAATACTTAGAATTTGATGCTCAGTCACTAACCTGAATTAAAAAAAACTTTTGGGGGCTGGAGTGATAGCACAGCAGTAGGGTGTTTGCTTTGCATGCAGCTGACCCAGGACAGAACTGAGTCTGACCCCTGGCATCCCATATGGTCCCCCGAGTCTGCCAGGAGCAATTTCTGAGCCAGGAATAACCCTTGAGCATACACTGAGTATGGCCCCCCAAACAACAACAACAAAAAACCTCCAAAAAACAAACTTTGGGCCAGACCTGGCTGTGCTTAGGGATCACTTCTGGGGATGCTTAGAAGGTCTTATGATGGGGCTGGAGAGATAGCACAGCGGTAGGGCGTTTGCCTTGCATGCAGAAGAACAGTGGTTCAAATCCCAGCATCCCATATGGTTCCCCCAGCCTGCTGAGTGGCGATTTCTGAGCGTAGAGCCAGGAGTAGCCCCTGAGCACTGCCGGGTGTGTCCCAAAAACCAAAAACCAAAAAAATAAAGGGGGGGGGGGCCGGGCGGTGGCGCTGGAGGGAAGGTGCCTGCCTAGCCTGCGCTAACCTAGGACGGACTGCGGTTCGATCCCCTGGTTCCCCATATGGTCCCCTCCCCTGTGCCTACCAGGAGGGACTTCTGAGTGAATAGCCAGGAGTAACCCCTGAGCGTCACCAGGTGTGGCCCAAAAACAAACAAACAAAAAACAAAACAAACAAACAAAAAATCATATGATGTAATGTTGGGGTCTGAATCAGAGTTGGCTGCACGCAAGGCACATTCCTTAACCTCTGCGCTATCTTTCTAACCCTACCAATTTGAATTTTTAATAGCTTTCTTTTTGCATAGTTATTTTTTAGGGAGGTAAGTGAAATAGGATGGAACAATGGTCCTGCCTCTTTATTCTACAGTCTCAGTTACTGTCTTTCATTGAACTGTCAGTGGGGAAAAACAAGTTCTACTGCCATCCACGTGGGGGCCTGGACACAGGCATAAGAAGGGGTATAGGACATAAATTCTAAGAAAATTCAGTGGAAGGCTATTTCTACCCCACCCTAGGCTATACATACCAAAGTGTATCAGAGTATTTTTGGTGGTTTATATGATTACAAAGAGAATTAATCTTATTTTCATAGACAGAGACATAACTTAACATGGAATATTAGAAAAGGAGCTACGCTTAACTTTCTCTTCATTGTTCATCATGAATACAGTGCACACCATAAACACCAACCTTCATAATACCTGATGAGAGAATGCCATACAACATTCTTTCTCAGGTGAGGCCAAAGGATGTCCCTCTGGAGCATTCTAGTGTCAAGATCCAAATGGGCTTGCAACTCATCTCTGAATGACAACTGAGTGACCACAGCCAGTAAAGAAGCAAGGCATTCTAACTGTTACTAGTTAAGACTTTCCTAACTCCTTGCACCAAGGTCCTAATCCCGGAAAAGGTCTTTCACCTGCAAGAGGGTTCCTTTTTTTCCCCACAGATAATCAACTCTCCAATAAGATCCGGTCACTCAAGAGCTGCCTGGTTCTACTCTTGACTAATAACAAACAGAAGACAACATAGCAATAATCAGCAGTTTCATATGATTAATAGGTTAGGCATCCAAAAGCAGATTAGTTGAACAGAAATTCATCTGCACACCGTGATCTCCTGGAAACTACAAAACCCGCTTAAACATGAGACCGCAGCGTTATTAAGAGATAGCTTTCAGTAGACAAAAAAATTAATTAAACATTCTTTGGAGGCCATGGAGCTGAAGTCAGTGCACTGACTAACAGAGCAGCTGTCGGTGCAAAGTGGGTTCTGTTCTAATCCTGTCCTGACCTCAGACTTGAGCCTGAGAACCTGTCAGAAAGGTGCTCTCACAGCAGGAGACAGCAAGCAGCAGCTGCCTAAGCTCAGTGGTCGCTTCCTCCAGTTCTGACAAAATATAGTGCCCGTCAGGCAGCATAGTTCCTGTTGCAACAGGGCGGGCACAGTTGCCCAATGCTGTGGTGCACAGAAGGGCTTGGTTTCAAGCCTATGAGAATGCTAATGTGAAGGGCAGAAAGAGTTTTTCAGGAGATGGGCAGAGCGGTCTCTAAGTATGACTTGAACTGTGCAAACGTCTGCAGTTAAGAGTCATACTTAGAGAATCAAGTTAGTCATACCCTTATTCCTTTTCGTTTATTTACTGTTTGTCACTTTAGTTAAGAGAGGCACTTTATGGCCACATTTAGTATTAGGGTTAAGAATTAAAAGCATTTATATGCGGATAGAGGAGGGTGGGCATACCACATACTGCATTGTATGTGCCACAGCCCCTATAATATCTCTCTGGTACCACGCACTTATTTTTTGGTATTATGTCCCTTCATACTTATATATACTATCTGCCACGATGGTTAAATTAATTTTTCCTATTTAAAAATTATTATTGTGGCACTATAAGTTTTCAACAGCATCGATGCTTATGTTTTCGGTATAAAATTTTACTTTACTTCAATGTTCACCTAAGACAAACATCTAAAATTTTAAAAAAACTAACGATAATTTGTGTGCAATACAAATTATTATCTATGACTAGTAACAGTATAACTGTTAGTCTTTTGGAAAAATTATCAAATTTAAAGATAAAGAATGCATACCCTATGATACAATTTTACTTCTACATAATTCTGAGACTTCAAAAGACACATAAATGAACATTAACAATAAATAATCATCAAACTAAAAAAAATAACCCAAGTGTTTATTAACAATGTAGAGGCTAAGTAAGTTGTGGCATATTCATACAACTAAATACTACGCAGTGATAAAAATGTCCTAGTGTCCCACTCTAATGTGGCTCTTCTTTTTCTTTTTTTGGAGTCAGACTCGGCAGTGCTCAGGGGTTACTCCTGGCTCCATGCTCAGAAATCGCTCCTGGCAGGCATGGGGGTACCATATGGGACGCTGGGATTGGAACCGATGACTTTCTGCATGAAAGGCAAATGCCTTACCTCCATGCTATCTCTCCAGCCCCTAATATGGCTCTTCTTAATAAGCTAGCAAAATAAATCATGGGCCAGAGAGTTAGTAAAGGGTTAAGGCATATGCTTTGCGTGTAGCCAACTCTGAGCATGGAGCCAGAGCATCATTGGGGGCATCATTGGGGCAACCTGGGAGGCCCCTGAGAACTCCCAGATCTGACCTGGGGAATCCAAAGTATTCCTTTTCTCCTCTGGAGTTTCTGGCTAGAAGAGAATTATCTGAAGAGGCCAGAGGGACTCCTAACCACTGCTTGGAAAACTTGCCTTGCACTCCTGCTCAAAGAAGCCAGACAAAAAACCTACTTATTGTCTAATTCCATTTAAGCAAGGTTAAAAATCCAGGCAAAAATTAATTTATATATCAGACATAATGTGTGATCACTTTGAGATAATTTACTGAGGATTTGCATACTTTTCTGTAACAGTGGTTCTATTTAATTAAAAGAAGTGAGTACATGCGCATGAGACAAAGAGAGACAAACACTACTCTTTCCAAGCAATTTAACAATCAAAACTTAGAAAGCAATTCTCGCTCAGGGTTTCTCACATAAATACACTTAGACAGTGGCCATAGCTAGTCATTCAGAAGCTGCTTCAGACTGAGGCACGGAGGGATTTACTGAATGTTAAGATGTGACTCAGCTAGTGCTGTCTCAGAACACCTTCATGTAATATGGAGATTCCTAAGAGTGCCAGCTACACTCAAGCAGAAGCTATGCTGTCCTGTGACCCTGTCACAGAAATCGTATTGTGTTCCTCAATGACTTTAATGACCCCATAGAGAGATAACACTTTTCACAAATTTTCTTTTACTGGAGTAAAATTTTGATAATTCTATGAGCCAGTTTGTTATAACATGCAATATAAAATAAATGATTCTGTGCCTGCTAAGGGTGCAGGTTTGTATGAGGGTGGGGGGAAACAGGGGACATGGTAGAGGGGAGGTCACACTGGTGGTGGGATTGGTGTTGGAACACAGAATGCCTGAAACAACTGGATTTTGAACAACTTTGTAAACCCTGGTGTTTAAATAAGGCAAAAGAAGAAATCATGTCACGTTATCAGTCGTTTCAACTGCATCTAATTGTTAAAAGTGTGTACAGCAAGTCTATATTCAAAAGGAAAGAAGTCAGACTCCATCTTTGGATGGAAGAAAAATTTGTGACCCTGTTTCAAAACCAACACAGCTGGGGTTTACCCACAAGTTATTTACAGTCTTCCCATATGTCAAAGACGCTTATTCCTTCCTCCCCAAATCTCCGCCCAGTCTCTTCCATCAAGATGGCCTCTGCACAGATTAATAATGCTCACAGTCAAACCCTGATTATGTAAATCGAGTCTAGTGTTGATGAGGCTTATTCAATGTGGTTACATGGGAAAAAATTCATTGCCAATCACCTATATGGAGGCTTATAAACTAGAAAAATATGATATGCCTTTATAAAAATATATCCAATGTAATAATAATAATCATTAGAGATTATTTGTTTAAAAAAAAAAGGGATACCGAAACAATATAGCAGATTCTACTCCATACCAGTTCTGATATCCAACCTATCTCTCCATGCCTTAAAGTGTCTTACTTTCTAGAATGACTAAGGCTCTTCTTGCTCTCAAGATTTTGAGTCTATCATCTGTATGATCCTTCCTTTTTCTTATGATATTGTCTGCATTTGTACTTGACTAGTAGTTTTCTTAGCTTGCTTCCTCCCCTCTTAAATCTGGGAATTTAAGCAACTCAGTTGCAACTAGCTTTGTTCCTTTTAGTCAAACTTAATCAGTGTCTCATCCACTACAATTCTTTAAAAACTTCATGAGTTTTCTCCCAGTCATAGTAAGAGTTCAATCCATTCACAAATTTCTTTCAGATAGGCCTGCTCTCCCTTTCAAACTGGTGTGGAATAATAATAGTTTGTAATACGATTAGAAGCTCTATTAGGTGAAAGAAGATATGAGGCACAACCTTCAGATCTTAAGAGGCCTGTTTAAAGGGTCTGTAAGGCACTCTAATAAACTGTTCTGAGGGATTTATAGATGATGCTTCCTCTCCTTTAGGCTATCACGTTTTTTTTTTAAAAAGAGTTTCCGTTCACTGCCTGCTCCCCAAATCCACAGCATATTTTTTTGTTGTTGTTTTTATAGAAGTATCTTACTTCCAGGTACTAAAATTTGTTACTTATATATTGTCATTTCTTGGTATATAAGAAGCCACTTCAAAACTAACTGCTTAAAACTGTCAATCACATAGTTTAAAAACCCGATTCTCATTCAATTTTAAAATAAAGGTTTTGATTAAAACACTTGTTCTACGTAGACAGCAGCCATTTGATAGTTAAGATACAGTGACAGCTTTTTTAGTATGCCAAACCCTGCAGAGCTTGGGGATTACTCCTGGCTCTGGGCTCAAGGATTATCCCTGATGAGACACCATGTATAGTGTCTAGGTCAAGTTTGTGTAAGATAAATGTCCAAGATGTTGTTATCCTGTACCACCAAGAGGTACAGCCCCTTCTATACATCTTAATTTTCCTGGACAGAATTAGAAATGTGTATAAAAATGAAGAATAACTAACATCTATCATGTGCTATGAAACCTTTGAGCAAAGGCCAACAATATGAAACGAAAATGTTAACAGGCTTCAGTAAGTCTAGGTTTCTTCAGTCTTCACCTCACATGGTCTCATTTGAACAAAGTTCTCTGGATCTGAATTTCCTTGACCCAAAACAGAAATGTTGAACTGAATATTTATAAAATTCCTTTCTGCACTTATAGAAGTGATGGCAAATTAATGATATCAAATTATATAAAGTCACAAACAAGAGTCTTGAACTCTTCAGCAAAGCTTCAGTGGTCTGTGGTAAGGACTTTGCCTTTCACCCCGTCTTGCTTGCCTTTTTATCTCCAATCCAAGCTCTGAACTCACTCAGGATAGTTTCCTTTCTAGAAGTTCTTGAAAGGCTGGTGCTTCTTACCTCACCCTCTCCATGCATGCCCGTTCCTTGGGAAAACAGGCATATAGACTAGAAGACTATGCTAAAAGACTGTCTCTCCTGGGTGCAATCTCATTTTTCTGCAGCAAAGAACACATTCCTGTCCTCACAGACATCTTGAAGTAGAGCACGTGGCTTTGTTTCCTCCCATTTCTCGAACCCTGGATAGCTCTTTGAGGTCATATCTTCATGACAGCAAATATTATAATGCGATACTTTTTTTTAGCATGTTATCTTTTTCTTTTCTTTGGGTTTGGGTGAAAAGGAACTATTCTCTCATCACTCTATATCTAACATATGGGACAATTCCTGGTAAACACTAGAAAAATCATATGCTGAATATAAACAGCTTAATTCCGCTGATAATGTAGTTTTAGAGGCCACAAAATCATTAGAACAGTAGACTTTAAACACTATTTTTTTTTTCAGTTTTGGGGCTACACTCAGTGATGCTCAGGTTATTCCTAGCTCTGTGCTCAGAAATTGCTCCAGGCTTGGGGGACCATATGGGACGCCGGGGATGAAACCACAGACTATCTTGGGTCAGCCGCGTGCAAGGCAATCGCCCTACCATTGCACAATGCACTGGCCCCCTAGAACAGTAAACTTTAAGAACTGTACGAATTAGCACTATTATGTTGCTGAACTGTTATAAGTTAATAACCTACTAGCATTGGCTAATGTATTTACTATTCCAAGGTGGATACTTTAACTTTAACAAAGAGCATTAATATTTTTAATGACCCATAATATTTCCCATGACTATAACATTCAAAGATTTATATGTAATGGAATATACCCAGTTAAAATATATAATCTAATAATTTTTAGCATATTTGCAAATTTGTACCATTATTGCTTCATTATTAATTATACAATATTTTTACCACCCAAAGAGAAAGGCCGGACCCATAGTAGTCAGCCATGACTGCCCAGTCTCCAGGCAAACTAACCTGCCTTTGAAGGGTTTGCCTATTATAGATGTTTTATATACATGAAATATATGCGGTCTTTTGTGACAGACTTCCTTGTTAGGAGGAAGTCTCAGAGTTCAATCATGTTCTATTATTTCTTTATTAACTTCTATAATATTTTCAAAAAATAGAACTGAAAGAGAAATATTACTTTTGAATTGTGATGATACACTCCCACATATACTAGAAAGAGATGGCTAATTGAAAACACTGATACTCAAAACAATAAGGACTCTTTAAAAGGTAATTTTATTTATTTATTTATTTATTTAGTTATTTATTTATTTATTTATTTATTTAGTTAGTTAGTTAGTTAGTTAGTTTTGGTTTTGGGGTGGTCCAAAACCCAGTGATGCCCAGGGATTAATTACTCTTGGCTATGAGCTCAGAAATCGCTCCTGACTCAGGGAACAAATAGGACTGCTGGGGGATCGAACCATGGCTAGCTGCGTGCAAAGCAAATGCTCTACTGCTGTGCCACAGTTCTGGCCTTGGCGATTTTTGTTATAACTTAGTTTTACTTAGTAAGCCAACAATTTGTAAAGGACAGTTGCTAGGGCTGGAGAGATAGCACAGTAGTAGGGCGTTTGCCTTGCAATGCAGCCGACCCAGGATGAATGGTGGTTCAAATCTGGGAATCCCATATGGTCCCCCGAGCCTGCCAGGAGCAATTTCTGAGCACAGAGCCAGGAGTAAACCCTGAGCGTCGCCTGGTGTGGCCCCAAACCAAAACCAAAAGCAAACAAAAAGACAGTTGCTAATAGACTTCCTCACTTTTCTTTCATACAAAAAGGGACTTCGAGACTTACTGATGGGCAAAGACTGACACAAAATGACTTAGAGATTGACAGCTCACTTATTACTCTGTTACATCCATCCAACTGAAATGCTAAGAAAAGTGTTGTGTGCCCAGCACTACCAAACTGGCTTCTACTTGCAGAGTCATGTTTTTCTTAAATTTGTAAGACTGGTTTCAAATTTAACCCCCAAGCATACCACAACTAGTTTGGATTCGCTCAACTCATGCAATCAAATAAGTTATACAACTGATGTTAATAAGGGTTCACTGGGAGGGTGCTGCCACCGCCTCAAGCACAGACATAAGTTACCATTGAATTTTGGAGACATCTGTTAAGGAAATACTACAAATATGCCTACGAATGAGTTTCAACATAAATATATGGCATAAATATGAGCCGTATGCCCTTTAACAGTTGAAACTACACAACAAATTGCCACGTAATATACTGTTTTTACCTGTGAATTATAAAGTTTTAGTGTATAAATAATTGTACTATTTTAATTGCATCAAAGATTAAACTAATGAAATTCTATTATCAAGTGGATTTTAATTGTAACAGTAAACCAGATGCAAAATGTCATTGATATTATTTTCTCTTGATAATAAACTAGTGCTCAATTTTATTTTTAAATTTAGAACCACACTTGGTGATATTTAGGGGCTGCTATTGGCTCTGCACTCAGGAATGACTTCTTTTTTGTTTGTTTGTTTTTGGTTTTCGGGTCACACCCGGCAGTACTCAGGGGTTACTCCTGGCTCCATGCTCAGAAATTGCTCCTGGCAGGCACGGGGGACCATATGGGGCACCGGGATTCGAACCGATGACCTTTTGCATGAAAGGCAAACGCCTTACCTCCATGCTATCTCCCGGGCCCCCAGGAATGACTTCTGAGAGTACCCAGGGACCATTTGGAATGCTAGGAAATGAACTTAGGTCACCATCATACAAGGCAAGTACCCTATCTGCCATACTTCACTCTGGTTCTGAAATAATGCTCTATTAAGTAATGCTGTAAAGAACAGGCTGAAAACTGAAGAGTCCTGTTATATAAAGGCTGCAAAACATTAATATAGTATTGTTATTCTTGGTAGGTAATCTATCTGTTTTTAAAGGTAATAGGAAAACAGACATCTTAAATGTAAAGACTAATAACGATAAGATTCTAAAGAATAACATGATTTTTGAGTCATTTCAAAACTATATGTATATATGTGTGTATATACACATACACACACACAAATTTTTCACTTTAATTTTTTTAGTCTCCCAGGTTCAGGGGACCTGGGGGATGACAGAAATCAAATTTGGGGTCTTGCAGATGAAAGGCATAGTCCTCTGATCCCTTAGTGTTCTTATTAGTCTCAACAATTTCTAAAGTTGGGGCCAGAAAGATAGCACAGAAGTAGGGTGTTTGCCTTGCACGCAGCCAATCCAGAACGGAAGGTGGTTCGAATGCCAGCATCCCATCTGGTCCACCAGAGTGATTTCTAAGCACAGAGCCAGGAGTAACCCCTGAGCACCACCGGGTGTGACCCAAAAACCAAAGGGAAAAAATTTCTAAAGTTGAATTTCATAATGAAACTTTTAAAAGTACAGCTCTAAATGAGACAGAAAAAAGGTTTCTAATGCAAAATGTTTTTCTCTATGTAGAGGCCGGAGTGGTGACGCAAAGGCTTCTGCCTTGTACATACTAGCCTAGGATGAACCCCGGTTCAATCCCCCGGTGTCCCATATGGTCTCACAAGCCAGGAGCAATTTCTGAGCACGTAGCCAGGAGTAACCCCTGAGCATCACCGTGTGTGGCCCTAAAACCAACCAACCAACTAACCAACAAACAAAAACCCTATGTAAAACAACCTTACCTAAAGAAACTTTTCAACAGAAAAAAACTTAAACACATTTAGAGTTTTTGGAATAAAAGAACTATTCCTAGATAATGCTTATTCCCCAAAACATCAATCCAAAGAACAAACCCATTTTAGATGATGAATAAAAATATTAATATGAAAATCTTCAATAATTTAGGTACATATTTTCTAACAATGTTTACTCATAAAGGCCCTCAAAGTTTTGAGTCAACATTAATGTTATCAGTAACAATAAAATACAGTATTTCGTATTCTTGAAAGAATTAGACTAGGGCCTGGGAGATAGCATGGAGGTAAGGCGTTTGCCTTTCATGCAAAAGGTCATCGGTTCGAATCCCGGTGCCCCATATGGTCCCCCGTGCCTGCCAGGAGCAATTTCTGAGCAAGGAGCCAGGAGTAACCCCTGAGCACTGCCGGGTGTGACCCAAAAACCACACACACACACACACACACACACAAAGAAAGAATTAGACTAAACACTGACTGATTGAAACTTTCAGCACTGCCAGCTTTCCTGATGGATCATTCCCAAACCTCAAATCCTGATAGCATCCTGTTTCAGAGGGAGTAATACTCCTTCCTGCACAGTGCAGCCTAGGAGAGACAACCAGACTTTCTCCTTGGGCTGTCCTCCTAGATTAGCACCAACAACCATGCAGGGAATCAGTCCAAAAATTGCTCCTTTACAGGTACTCTTGCTTCCTTTTTAAAGTGACCATAAATAAATAAATAGGAAAACTGGATAGGAAAATATCTGGCTGCTTTGTCTTTTGTCTGGACGAACTCTCATTTTCCCACAACAGGTAGGGGCAAACACAGACTGCTCAGAAAGTTCCAGATCGTGCCAAAATGCTGAAATCTGCTAGTTTCTGAGGTTGTCCCGTATTCTATCAATCTGGGCTCATAGCCAAAGCCTAATTAAGTCACTGAAAGTGCTGGGTGGTTAACCCTCTCACCACTACACCCATCTACAATTATTTGCATAACACTTTGATTTGCTTTCTCTTTCCCTCAAGCTATGCACCAATCCCTACTGATGAGCAGCAGTAGAGTGAGTGTAGGACCAAGCAGGTGCCCACAGGAGTCCCAGCTACCAGTTCTAACTCAATGGAGGAGAAAGAAACTCATTTAGTTCAGGATGGAGTTCAGGAACCCATTTCAAAACATAGGCATAGTTTGGTTTTATTTGTTAGGGTTTGAGGAAAGTGCAAGAGTATTCTACATTTTAATTGTGTTTAATCTTAGGGAAATAATTTTCCATTACAGGAAAAGAACACAAGTATTTGGATCACAATGTCTGTTGGAAATCCTTTTTACCATACGAACAAAACGTTATAGAGCTTTTGAAATTCCCATAGCCACTGCGGGTTCATTAAAAAAAAAAAAAGCACCCTTTTCAGGTTTAGGTGCTTTATCTTTTACAAAAAAAAGAAAAGATCAAACATAAAACCTTATTTGTAAGCAAAGCAATAGTGTCTCTAGGTCTCTCCTTGAGATCAACAGCAAAGAAGATGAATAAGGGGAAGCGGTGACAATGGTCAAAATGGGTGAAAGGAAGCTCTCTGTGGAGGCCAGCCTTCCCTGATTGCCATCTTTAGACGCAAAGCCCATAACTCTGTTTAACGACTATATCCTGAATAAAAAGTTGATTCTACTCTAATGAGAAGCAAGTAGCACGGTGAGAACATGGACTAACCTAATTGTGCCCATACAATCTGCTTCCAGAGAAGATCAGTATTTGAAGATAATTTAAGGATATCTAAATTGGATTCAGGAGAAATGCAGGAAATCGATTAGTCAGGCTAATTATTTTCTCTTTTGGACAGCAGGCTCGTCCACTACACACAATACACCATCAACTACGCTTTTCTCCTGCAATATACGCCAGCATCAGACATCTGCTACAGATGTTCACCTCCGTCTTCCTCTTAGACAATGAAGCGCTTTGACATGGACTGAGTGAGAGGAGTCACTTTTCAGCTCTCCGGTGCCAAATTCATACTCTCCTTTTATCCCATCCCATAGCTTCCCACTCTTTCTTCTGGGGCTTTAAGGCCTTGCTCTTAGTAGAAAAATAACACCAACGACTGCAGACACAAAGAAATAATCCTATTTGGTGAAATCAGAAAATCTCACACCTATACAACGTCATAATATGGCCCAAACGAAAAAGAGGCTTAATTAATTGCTGGCCAAGAGCCATGTCCCCTCCCCTCAACAAGGCTTCTGCAGGATGGCATATGGTTTGTTATTCTCACAAATATGAAAAGCCATTTGACGTGATCCCACTTAGTATCTGTCAAAATAATTCTGTATATGAGCCAGCAGCACAAAAAGGGGGAGAAAGGATTACTTGTAAAAGTAGTTTCATTAAAAGAATTTGAATAGTTGTTATTTCTGAGAGGAAAGATAGTGACTGATACTGATCTTAGTAAATATTCTAATTTCAAACAATGTTTCATGCAGACTAAGCCAATTTTACTTAAAAATAGTCATGGAATATTAATAATAACATTATTATTGTTGCTTTTTTTTCCTGAGCTACACCTGGCTGTGTTAGGATTTACTTCAGCCTCTACTTTCAAAGGTCTTTCTTGGCAGGGAACCCGGGACCATATGGGCTGTTGGGGATCAAACTTGGGTCAGCTGCATATATGGCCAGTGTCTTAACCATTGTACTCTAGCCCCTGGGAAACTATTTTTATTTATTTATTTTTGGTTTTGGGGGTCACACCCGTTTGATGCTCAGGAGTTACTCCTGGCTAAGTGCTCAGAAATCGCCCCTGGCTTGGGGGGACCATATGGGACACTGGGTCCTTCCTTGGCTAGCGCTTGCAAGGCAGATACCTTACCTCTAGCACCACCTCACCGGCCCCGGGAAATTATCTTTAAGCTAGAAAAAAAAAAATCTCTTCAGGATAGACTCAAATTTCCAAAGTTTGAATAAATTTTGACACTGGATTTTAAAAAAAAAATCATTAAACTCAGTAAATCTAATCACAGTGAAAAAATTCTAAATTGTGCTTGCGGGAAAGAGAAGTTCTTTCCAACTGATGGTGAGACTGTACTATTTCATGGTATTCCCATGACCTAGGAAACAGAACATCCTAACAAACTGTCAAACTGGACAAAACCAGCTCAAAGAGCTCAGTCATGAGCTTCAACACCCCGAGAAATGCAGAAGGTGTGACTGAGCCCAATTTACAAGCTGAATGTCAGGAATAAGTTCTGAGCACTCTCAAGTGTAGCCCCCAAATCAATCAAATAAACAAACAACCTAAAAAAAATTCTCAGAATCGGTTTCCTCTGTCTTTCTCTTTTCTGCATCTGCCCCACTCCCGTAAGAACAAGGTGAGATTTTATTTCAAAAGGGCCCCCTCAAAGCTGGCAGTCTATCACCTCAGAGGCTCTTAATAAATATCATAAGTAATGAATTATGAAGATCAAAATATTTAGCAAATGAATTCTGCAGAAGTGATTTTTCACAGTTGGTAAGAACACCCGAAGAGGTTTTTCCTTCCACTAGTATAAAAGTAGTTCTTTCTAAAGGACACGAGGGAAGTTAGGTAGGAGGACTGATTTTTATAACTTTTGCTCTCTAGAAAGCAATGAAAAGAAATGGTAACAGGCTTTATTAGCAGGATGAAGAGTTGTAGGGCCCCATGACTTCTGGTGCCATAATGACCTACAGTGGCCAAGCAGGGCAGGGAACAACAGACATCAATGGAGCAACTCTGCCAGAGACAGAAATTGGGTTCATGCAGAAGGGAAACCTAAAAACACATCTTCAGCTGACACAACTCCACACCAATTTAATATCCAGACAGCGCTACAATGCCTCAATCTGTGATCATGGGAAAGTACTGTGTGGTTGCGAGGAAAATACATAAAAACAGATGTGGCAGCACCTAGTTGAAAGTATCAACCTTGTTGATCTTTTAAAAAATCCTACTAATCATTTAGTTTCAATTAAAAACCATCAATGTAGAGCATTTCGGATCCTAGATACAGAACAACAACAACAACAACAAAAATACCACGTCAATTTTTTTCCCCTCCCAGAGAAGTGGTAACCAGATGTCAATAGCTGCAGCTGTGACTATATAATTACCTGTTTGCATTAAAGCAGACCACAGTTTAGATTTAATAGGTCAGATGACAATGCAAGCAATATGCATTTAGCCTATGATTACCCCCTTTTCAAATAGTCTCTCCCTCACAACTTCGACCCTGGGAACATAGCAGGCACAGACTTAGGTCAATAAGAAACACTGGCCAGCACAATAGGCCTTGCCTCAAACAGCACTGTTGACAGACACCAGCACAAAGGAAGTGAATAGAGTCCCCCTCGGTTCTCACACAGAGTGAAGAATGACTCAGTGTACTGCTGCTTTGGTGCTCTGTTTGTACAGTGTATACAGCTTTTGTCCTCAGCCACTGTTCACAGCTCAATGCAGGCTAAAGAGCCGAGGAAGTGAAGGCGGAAGAATGCTCCACACTCTTCCCCCGAGCCAGCAGTTGTAGCCACATGCACATGACAGGTCAAGTGAGAACTGCAAAGTCACTAGCTAATGTTGCCCCTGGTCCAGCTGACACTGAGGGAAGGGATTTTTAAGAAGGTAAAAAGTTCACAAAGAAGGCATTAAGAGTATCTATGCAAGAGTATAGAAAAGTAACTATACAAGGACAAAAAAGTCACCATAAGTGTGACATTGATACTGTTATTGGTAGACTTTTTTTTTCCCCTCTTTCCCCTCGTTATTTCCCATCCATCCTTTCACCTTGTGTTGGGTGCAGAAGCATCAGTTATGGTCTAAAGTAGGGAAGTTCTTAATGTAGGTCGGAACTCAAGAGATCGCTGTAAGTAAGTTCAGAAATAAGGTGAGATAGTAAAGCCCAGGTAGATGGTTAAAGGCATTAGTAAGGCTGACATAACATGTCTTTACTTCTTATTGATAATGTGGTTTTTGGTGGCCACTTCTCAAGGTAATGAGAACAATAAAAAACACAACACAGAATAAAACAGCTATCTAAGACACTATGGTAGAAACCAAATAAGCAGCTTCCACATGCTTAAGACTTTTCTTTAAGGCCCCCCCCCACAAAAAAAAAAAAACTAAAATGAAGAGTCTCTTCAGTAAATGAAGCTAGATAAACAAATAAACAACATCCAAAAAAGTGAAACTGGATCACTATCTCACACCAAGCATAAAAGTTGGATTAAAGACTTGGAAGTCAGGGCCTGAGTGGTAGCACAAGGATAGAGTGTTTGCCTTGCATGTGACCGAGGACAAACATAGGTTTGATTCCCAGCATCCCATCTGTTCCCCCAAGCCAGTACTCACGGTACTGTCCTGGTAATACATTTTGAAGAGGCATAAAATTATACTTCTAAGACAAATACGGTTTTAAAGCAATCGTACCTGAGGAAGATTCTATGTCAACTGCATAATTTGTAAGATCATTTTTAATCAGCTGACTACTGAGATTACTGATTCTTTTTTTTTCTTTCATTTTTGGGCCCCACCCAGCAGTGTTATGGGACCATGTGGGGTGCCAGGGATTGAACTTGGTTTGGCTGTTGCAAGGCAAGTGCCTACCCACAGTAGTATACTATTGCTCTGGCCCAAGAGCACTGATTTTTGAGTTCTTCTTCTTTTTTTTTTTTTTTTTGGTTTTTCGGGCCACACCCGTTTGATGCTCATGGGTTACTCCTGGCTAAGAGCTCAGAAATTGCCCCTGGTTTGGGGGGACCATATGAGACACCGGGGGATCGAACCACGGTCCTTCCTTGACTAGTGCTTACAAGGCAGACACCTTACCTCTAGCGCCACCTCGCCGGCCCCTAAAGAATATCTTTTTTTTTGTTTTGTTTTGGTTTTTGGTTCACACCCGGCAGCACTCAGGGGTTACTCCTGGCTCTATGCTCAGAAATCGCACC
>PVKC010017260.1:0-20305 GCA_004027635.1 Crocidura indochinensis | reverse complement strand
CATGAAAGGTAAACACCTTACCTCCATGCTATCTCCCGGGCCCCCGGATTCGTCTTTTCAAATCTCATCTCTGTTGTCTTTGAGTATTATTACAATAATGTCTTTTGTTTTTCTTAAATCCCACAGATGAGGGGCCCGGGATATAGCATGGAGGTAAGGCATTTGCCTTTCATGCAAAAGGTCATCGGTTCGAATCCCGGTGCCCCATATGGTCCCCCGTGCCTGCCAGGAGCAATTTCTGAGCATGGAGCCAGGAGTAACCCCTGAGCACTGCCGGGTGTGACCCAAAAACCACACAAAAAAAAAAAAATCCCACAGATGAGTGAGATTATTCTGTCTCTCTGTCTCTCTCTGTCTTTGTTTCTGTCTCTCTGTCTCTGTTTCTCTCTGTCTGCATCTCTCTGACTTATTACTCTCAGCACAATAGTTTTCATGTTCATCCATGTATAGGAAAATTCCGTGATTTATTTTTCCTGATAACTATGTAGTATTCTATTGTGTATATGTATCACAGTTTTAGCTACTCATCTGTTGAAGGGCATCTGAGTTGTTTCCAGATTCTGGCTATTGTAAACAACGCTGAATAAATATAGGTGTTCAGAAGACATTTTTGTGTTGTGTTTTTGTGTTCTTATGGTATGTATTTAACAGTGGTAGAGCTAGATCATATGGGAGCTCAATTTCCAGTTTTCTGAGGAATATACACATTGTTTTTCATAAAGGCTTGAACTAGACAGCATTCCCATAAGCAGTGAATAAAAGTTACTTTCTCCTCACAACCTCGCCAGCACTGATTGTTCTTGTTCTTTGTATTGTAATTTTGTAAGTCAAGTATAAAATTTTTTGTTGTTGTTTTGAACCACAACCTACTAGGTTTAGACCTTTCCAGCCCTGCTCAGGGAACAAATATAATGCCAGGAATTGTTCCTGGGTCAGCTGAGTACAGGACAAGCTCTCCACCTGCTGTATCTTCCAATTATTTTCTAAAATATTTTATTTTTATGCTATTTATATACATTTAATTGGGAAGTTTTATTTAATTTTAGTAAAGATATTCTAAAACTCCTGGGAAATGTATTTTTCTTCCTTCTGGGTTTCTTTAAATGATAAACATAAATACAAGTTCTTTAAGAATTATGTAATAAGATAAGAAACACATTTGGAAGAGG
The DNA here is from genome assembly GCA_004027635.1 of Crocidura indochinensis. NCBI lineage: Eukaryota > Metazoa > Chordata > Mammalia > Eulipotyphla > Soricidae > Crocidura > Crocidura indochinensis. The sequence continues at coordinate 19,136 of PVKC010017260.1, read as the reverse complement.
TCTAAATGGATAAAAGAAGCAAAATGCTTCTCAATCCTTCTGTGTCGAGCATAGTTTTGTTTTGCCTGCTATCAAAACAATGGTTACAGGTTTAGAGTTTCTGTTGTTTAATGCAATAATCATCAGTATTTTGAAATAGTAATCCCTAATATTTTGATGCTGTACATTAATAAGGAATTTACTCATCAGAATCGTTTATTTTTGGCTGATTCTTTCTGACTTATAGATTTTATTATTAAATTAGTTTTTCACTTTTGAGGTATTTCTGATCACTGTTAATTTTTAGAAGAATATGCAAAATTCGTCATTCACAGACAAATTTTTGTTTTTTTGGGGGGCGGTGAGGGCTAAACCTGGTGACGCTCAGAAATCAATCCTGGCTTGGGGAACCATATTGGATGTCGGGGGATACAACCGAGGTCCATCCTAGGCTAGCACTGGCAAGGCAGATGCCTTACCATTTGTGCCATTGCTCCAGCCTCAACACAGACAAATTTCATATAAGATTTCAGGGAGTTCAATTGCTACCCTACTTAAAAACCTACTTGAAAAGTTTCTATGAGCTCCATGATAATCAAGGTGTCTTAACAGAGAAACAAAGAATGTTCACTTTAGCCAAATCCTCTTTTTTTTTTTTAGTAAAAATTAATGTATAGAGCATTTCCAATAATAGTTCCTGAGTGTAGAGCCAGGAGTAACCTCGAGCATCACTGCTGTGAGCCAAAGTATTTAAAAAAATAGTAGTAAAAAATAAATAGATAAAAATAATAATAAAATAATGCATACTTTCCATATAACATTGTGTTAGTTTTAGGTGTATGATAAAACTTGTGATTTATTATTTGTATGTATGTTGCTCAAAGATCACCACAATAAGTCTAATTAATATATATACTATAGTTATATCATTTTTTTTCTCTTGATGAAAACTTTAGAGATCTACTCCCAACAACTTTCAGGCAGCATAAACTGTATTCGTCATCTTTTATATTCAGTTCCTGTTGTTTAACTTATAACTGGATGTTTATCCTGAATACAGTTTCTTTAAAAAATTTTAATCACAGCGAATACTTTGTGGAACAGGAGATAAAGTCCATGAAAAGAAATATAGAAAAATGAATAAGTATATGGAGTGAGATATATGTATGAAATTTCTGAGGCACACATACATCTGCATATAAAAGATGCAGTTTTGTCAGAATCATTTACCAACATGTGGTAGGCTGGTCCTGAGACTGAGATTTTATGTCAATCAGTGTTTTATTAAAGTGGACTAAACCATATACACTGTTTTCTCATGTGGAATATTATCCATCTTTATTTTTAAAAGTAATCAGTGTTTCTATATTCTTTCAGACTCTATCATTATCTAGGGAAATAGATTCACTTTCATGGATGTTTTGGTACCCTGACATCAGCAAATGCCTTAATATTTAAACCCTATTATAGAAGGTTGTGGCTGTTTACTCTCTTTCCTAGTATTCATAGCTTCCATTAAATATTTCAAATTACTTTTATATTTTTGTGATTTATAAGTATGCTTCTCTGATTTGCAATGTGTTTTTGAATTCAGATAAACTTGTAGCTCTATATGTCTCATAAAAATACATGAAAAACTTCAGACTCCTTTAAAACAAGATATCACATGTCAAGATATAATTCCCAGAATGTTTGACTTTATTACAGTATAAATAGGTATGATTATATTTCAATATTATCATGTCAAAACATTATCATATGTCAATATTTGATTTAGTTCAACCAGCAAAATGGCAAGTCAATTCAAAAATCAAATTTTTATATACTGAACTACGTTAGTTTTCCATAAATATACATTTTGGTATCAGTTCTGACAAAATTTTTCTTTATTTGTAAATTAATGTGCAAATTTTTATTCCTTTGTTTTTGGGTCACACCCAGCATCGCTCAGGGGTTACTCCTGGCTCTACACTCAGAAATCGCTCCTGGTAGGCTCAGGGGACCATATGGAATGCCGGAATTAGAGCCACCGTCCTTCGCATGCAAGGCAAATGCCTTACCTCCATGCTATCTCTCTGGCCCCGCAATTTTTATTCCTAATAACATCCTATGTACCCAATATTCCTAATAATAAGATGAATAGTTTTACCCTGATAAATTTAGGTTCATGACTCAAAAACTTCAATCTACCTGAAATTAACTTGAAAGGCTTATTCAAGCACATTGCTGTGTTTCAATGTGCTTATTCAAGCACATTGCTTGGGTTCTATGTAAATGTGAAGAGGTACCTGGGACTTATATCATTTCTAACAAATCCCCAACTTGTGATGTTATTCCTGTGTACACTTTGAGAGCCACTGGATGAAGTATAGGCTTAAATGAAGGTCACATACAACTGGATGAAGCATCAATTAAACTTCTGGTTGACTCTCCAGAATAACAGACTAGAAAAATAGCATAGCTATTCCTTGGTAACTTTCTTTTTATTTTTTTATTATTATTTTTTGGGGGGGTGTTTCTGGGCCACACCCATTTGATGCTCAGAGGTTATTCCTGGCTAAACGCTAAGAAATTGCCCCTGACTGGGGGGACCATATGGGACGCCGGGGGATCGAACCATGGTCCTTCCTTGGCTAGCGCTTGCAAGGCAGACACCTTACCTCTAGCACCACCTCTCCAGCCCCTCCTTGGTAACTTTTTTTACCTGTTCCCAACGGTACATTTACAATTACAAACAACCTGAAACACCCCAAGACTATTCCCTAGCTAGACTTGACCACTTCAAATTCCTAATAAGTATCTTTCCAACATAGCTCTTTCTCTTCATTTAACCCATTTTCTTTTTTTATATATATATAATGCTATTTTATTTTATTTATTTATTTATTTATTTTGGTTTTTGGGTCACACCCGGCAGTGCTCAGGGGTTACTCCTGGCTCCATGCTCAGAAATTGCTCCTGGCAGGCACGGGGGACCATATGGGGCACCGGGATTCAAACTGATGACCTTTTGCATGAAAGGCAAACGCCTTACCTCCATGCTATCTCCCGGGCCCTGCATTTAACCCATTTTCTATTTGTGATTTTTGCTTTCATGATATACTCCAAATCTGCTGTTGAAAACGAGAATTTTTTTCTTATTTCCTGATTAATTTTAAAGTCATTGTTGGCTGAGAGTCTCGTAGTTGGGGGCATTTGAACATCTATGTGAGAGAATCAAAATACACATGACAGTCATCTGTCCCTCGTTCCTGCGCTTTCACAAATTGAAAGCAATTGGAAGAAAATTGGAACAAAAAATGTTCCAAGATTTCTAATTTATGAATGCCTTGAAAATATCTGGGAAGCTATACTTTTTTCAAAGGTTCTTTGTGAAATAATTTCTTTAAAGTAAAGTTCTATTTTATGTTTCTGGTCAAAATACATGAAATGGTCTCTTCCTAGTTTAGGAAAGGTGAACTCTCTTAGAAACAGGTGTTGTGACAGTATGTCAGTGAAGGTTGTCCCTCACGTCAGTCAAACAGAGAAATGAGGATGTTTGTGTCTTTTTCCAGGATCATGAAACTTCCTTTCCCAGGGCACTCTCAGCTCAGAGGCTCTCTCCGCGCTGGTGCTTTCTAGATGGTGAGTGTTTCTGTATTTCACAAAATGGTGGGGTCTGGGAAGCATAAGCTAAGACACTGATTATTAGAATGAACTATGGTTTTTCCAAAATAATATTCAAAAGTTCTTCATGATTAGCATTTGCATCCTAAAGAATATGGACTTAATACTGGCTAACTAGTTAAACTAGATGCAAGTTAAATTTCTCAACATTGCATTGACAAGCTGTCATTTCCCTTTTTATTACCCTTTTACTCAACAGAGCTGAGTTCCTGACCTAAATTTGGGCCAGTCAATGAATTCAGCAAGTATAGTATAGGTACTAAATTGTGTTTGATTTATAAGGGAACTGTTGTATTATTCCATTCGACTATCGTTTCAGGGCCAGAGAGTTGTCAGGTTCAATTTCTAACATCAAAAATGGTCCATTGAGCAGTCCAGGAATGATCTCTGAACACACTGTGCATGGCCCAAAATTCAAGCCCAAAGCCCAATCTAAACAAAACATCATTTCAGTAAGATGCCTACATTTTTAGGGAAAAATATCAGTTACATTCACACTAGCTCTGCTAAGCATGATATATGGAACATATATTAGCTATATTTTTAGTCTTTTAATGAATTCATTTTCCAGTTCATGCATCTCTCACCTCTTAAAGGTGGCTTCATTCCACCTTTCTTTCCTTTTACTCATGATGCAATAGATTCATGTTTGCATAGTGCTTAGTGTTTCTATAACTAGTCTCTCTCTTACATGTGGACACATGGATTTCATTGTCCATCTCTTTTTTCTTTATCTACGTATGTATCTCACAGGTTACAAATGTGGGTAAGAAAATAAACAAATCCCAGAATGTGTGAACAGTACAAGATAACTACTTGTATTCATATGAGATGTAACCAACAAAAATCATGGCTTTAATTTTCTGGAATTGCTTGTTCATGCTTCTGAAAATAATTTGCATAGTGTTTGCTCCTGTATTCACTTGGCATGAGAAACATGATTATTTTTTTTTCCTGAATCCAGAAGAACAACTTACACTTAAGAAAATAATCACAATATTTTTGGGTGTTATTTGGGGAGAGGTGCAGTGGTAATACCTAGCATTACAGAGTTTACTCTTGTTCTGCACTCAGGGATCACGTCTGGAAGTGCTTGGGGATCATATGAGGTTCTGGGGATCAACTCAATTGGCCATGTGAAGAGCATGCAACCTACCTTCTGTAGTGTTGCTCTGGTCCCTCATAGTACTGTGATTCTATATAATTTGCTTTATGGTATGAGATAAAACTAGAAATTTAGGTAATTGTATTAACTCAGATTACTTATACACTATAGTTTTATTAAAAAAAGTGTTTAAAAATTCAAAATTTATCTGAATGATGAACAAAGTAAGTTTTTAGGTGCAGAATTTATTCCTTGTTTCCAGAGGTTAGAGACCATGAATGTCTTATGTTATCCAGCTCCCTTTAAACCAAAGCTGCTCTTTAAATATTTATTATTTTGTTTTTAGTTATGATTATTTGCATTTTGTTTTTCTCTCTAAAATATTTGCTTTGTATAAAAGTCTATGTATAACATTTGGAATGTGTAAGTATAGAAAACTATATAATTCTTTTTGGGGGGAGGATATTTGCACCTAGTTGTGCTCAGTGCTTATTCTTGGATCTGCACCCAAGATCACTTTCTCCTCGTGAGCTCAGGGAACCATATGTTGTGCTGAGTATTAAATCCTAGTCTACTGCATGCAAAGCAAGTACTCTAGCTATTGTACTATTGCTCCAACACTAAAATTATATTAAAATATTTTTATAAACCTCAGATTTTAATTAATATTTTCCCACAAAATACAGATGCAGTCAAATCTTTTTTTTTTTTTAGAAATGCTTATGTTCTTTCTCCCCCACATTTAGATTTTCTACAGACATGTCTTAGGATTCCTATTGTACAGTGATTGCTTTTATACCAGATGTGGTTCCTGGCTCAGTATCTTCAAGTTCTTTTCCAGGATGAATATTTATTCCTTGGGAAATTAGGCCAACAATAGTTTTTATATAGTCTTATTTATTTAATAAATACATATTGAGTCCTGATTCTCTTTAGGGTTCTGTGCTAACATCTATAGTCACAAAAGAATAAAACACGGGCTTTTGAAAAGGATTATCAATACCCTTTCAGTAATTTGTGGGAAGACAATTCTATAAGGGATCTAGACAAAATATAAATGAGCACAGAGATATGAGCATTGAATTCTCTCTGTATTAAGGAGACTGGGATGAGGAAGTTTGGGAGTTAATTCTTATAAATGAGGAAGATCTGATGATTTAGAAGTCTTGGGAAGGGCTTCCTAACAGTGAGAGAGCAGAAACAGAAGTTCTGACTTTTTTTTACCATGTTTAGGAACTGAGCTGAAGTCTGACATGACTGGAAAGCAGGGCTATAGGGTAACAGAAGAAAGAAGATAGTTGGTGGTAGAGCATAGTACACTAAACATCATCTACTTTTTCCTTTCCTAGCAACTTCTGCTGATCGCTTTTATCGGATAGACAGATCTCAGGTACGTTTTCTTAATCCTTTTCCAAAAATGTAAAAGTGCTCAATTAAATGTACTTTTGAAATTATTTTTGACATTGGGGCTACATCGAATAAATCTCAGGGATTGCTTTTGCCTAGGGGACCAATTATGGGTCAGCTGCATCCAAGGCAAGCATCCTAGCCTCTGTACTATCTCTCCAGCCCACAAGTAAATTTACTTTATTTGTAACTAGTCTTATAAATGTTGTAACAAAAAGACAGAAGTGTTTATAAACTGTTAGGGGTGACTTTCAAGAACTCAACAAGGAATGTTTTATTACAGTGACTTATATGTGTTCTGTGATTTATTGACTCAAGATGGCACGACTTGATCATGAGGAAAATGGGCAGCTAGCCCTTATTATCACCAGCCTGCGTTCCAGATTCTCATTAATATTGCTTCCAAACCCAATTTTAGAGCTTTTAAAACTTATTTTTTGATTAGTAAGTTTGAAACCATAACTATATAGTATGGCTATTCATCATTTCCAAGAGTTTAGTAATGAGAGAAGAAAAAAATAGACTTCTTTTTTCATATGTTTAGTAATAACAAAAATTCCTCTAATGCCCAGACTCTCTGGGTAGGAAATGTGGTTTGAAGTCCTGGTATAAAATCATTGGCAATCAGGCTATGTAGCCTGAACCAATTTTCAGTTATCATTCACTCAGCCCAGACCAAGTTGCATGTGAAGTGGTTTTATTTATTATCAGGGATAATTAAAAAAAAGACTATCTGGATGACTGATGTATCCTCCAAGGGAAGTACAACTCCACTACTGCTACCCTCTTGCTACAATCTGACTTCTGGGAGAGTCCCAGTGGTCAAGATTCTAAAAATACATGGTGTCCTTTCCTTTCCTTCCCTTTCCTTTCCTTCTCTTTCCTTTCCTTCCCTTCCCCTCCCTTTCCTCCTTTCCATTGTGTCCATTTACTCTATTGCAGTTTTTTCCTTCCTTTCCTTCCCTTCCCTTTCCTCCTTTCCATTGTGTCCATTTGCTATATTGCAGTTTTTCCATCCCTTCCCTTCCCCTTCCCTCCCCTTCCCCTTTCCTTCCCCTTCCCTTCTCTTCCCCTTTCCTTTCCCATTCCTTTTCTTTCCCTTTCCTTTTCTTTCCCTTTCCTTTCCTTTTCCTGTTCTTTCCTTATCACCCTAAGGTTTGAACTCCCCATCCATCATCTGATGGACTTTTATTCTTTCCTTTAGGAACATTTGCATTTTGTGATGGAGATCTCCCAGGATGAAATTTTCATTTTGGACCCAGATATGGTGTTGTCCCAACAGGCAGGAACACCTCCAGGAATGCCAGATCTGGTAGTGGAGCAAGCCTCAGGGTAAGCATGCTGCTTCTTGGTGGTCATAGATAATACCCACTTCTGGTCTGACTTTGAATTTCACATTCTGAGGACATCACATCATTTTAAAGTGCAGGTTTTCTTGTATTTCTTTAGGGTGCAGTACAGCTGTTCTATTATAAATCTGTCCGATTAATAGCTGTATAGAATTACTCTAACCCAGAATTTATACCATAGTTGTGTCTTCCTTATCCATCATGCTCACACTTGCTAGGAAACTAGGAAACACTAGTATGTATTTGCATTTATACTCAAGCATCTGTACAGACTGTGTTATTCAAATAAAAGTTAGTAAATATGACTTGACAATTTATCCTCCTCCTTTCACTTCTCTCTCTTCTTTCTCTCTTTTTCTTCCTCTTCTTGCTTTTCCAAATAGTCTGAGATATTTAGCCTTCATAATGATGGCTGTCACAAATTAAGAACTTAAGATAATCTGCATACTACATTAAATACCCTTCTTTTATGCCTGTTACCTCTTCTTGACTTAATTATATTAAATATTCTGGGCCTGTGTAGTAAATTAGGCCATATGATTGGCTTGGATGGTGGATGGAGGCCTCTGTCTTTAGGCTCTGAACCATATGGCTCCACAACCCTGATTAACCGTCGGGTCTGGAGGTTCATGAGAGTGGCAGGTAGAAATCTCACTTACATGCAGGCTTCAGGAAGTAGCAGCTTTATTCATACCCTAGCCACCACATGTGTGGCCTATATCATAACCAATTAAGCATTCAGCCATTCTTAGCTAGCCCTGCGTCTTAACTTCTCTCAACCATCTTTCCTCTGACCTTCAAGCTGGGAAAGATCCAACTTGGCAAAAGCCAAAGACTAAAAGCCCCTTTCCTCTGGGTCAAAGCTCTTAAGTACCTTTCCAAGACCCCTCCCAGGAAATGGGCAGGGTCTGCAGGTAAAGATACAGGACATCTCTGGTTCCCAAGACCCCACCTAGAAATGGGCTTGTGTCAGGTAGTTTACCTGTACTCCGGGGTGGAGCTAGAGGCCTGTTTTCTCAGCTGTAAAATGGAAGATCACTTTCTAACAGAATGTTTGAAGGTGAGATGATATTTTAGAGCATTTAGAATAATGCCTGGTGCCTAATAAATGCTTAATAAATATGATATGATTAACTTATTCACCATCATTTCACAGTGCTTCATGTAGTTGTCACTGTTATTATCCTAATTCTACAGATAGGAAAGCCAAAGCTTAAGAGAACTTAAGAATTTCTGAGGTTTCCACAGAAAATAAGTGGAAAAACTGGTACTTGCTGTTCAGTTTTCTGATTTTAGATCCAATGCATGTACTATATTGAACCTCAAAATGTTACTGTATTAACGTAGCTTATTTTCTAAAATTCATAAATATGGTTTTGATTGTGTATGTGTGTATAAGCACTAGTATTAGCCCTTCAGGGAACAACAGAACAGAATAAAAACAGAAATTGTCACTCTGATGAAGTGGAATGAATTTAATGGTTATTTGTGTCTGGAAGTTTAATAGTTCAGATTAAGTATCTTTCCAAAGAGCGCACATATATACTCCCTTAACTAAACTGTGCAAACTCCCCTTCCCTAACTTTTTTGCCTATTGCTGCTTTCTGTTTTTGTGAATCTTTCTCTGCTACATTAGCTAATACCCTGGTCATATACCTAGTCTGTGAAATGTCAAGGTAATAGAGTGATGCTGAATAGAGCAGAATGATGGCTGTGTAGGAAGGAGGTAGTGACAGAGCTACACTGATGGGAAGCCAAGGCTGGTAGATGCCAAGAATGGTGCTTTATAATCCCCAAAAGAAGTTAGTTAGAAGGCATGTTCACAGGCACCCGCATACTTTTCACTCACACCTGTCAGTTGTCAGGGAAGCCAGCAAGCCATTGTGCCCTGCTGTGGGGACAGTAAGTATAGAATTGGGGTTCCTGCCTCCTTCCCAGACCCAGGTCTGGACCACTGTGCCAATCTAGTTTTTTCTTCATTATTTCCTTTCTTGTCTTCAGTTATTCTCTCAAGTCAAATAATGGGCTGAAGGAATGACTTTGTTCAGGGTTAAACTTCAGTTATACCAATTCCCAAAATAATGAAATCTGGCAGTCCAGAGTAGAACTTGAACCAGCTCCTCAGTAAAAATAAGTCAGGAACAGAGGAAAGAAATGAGGAAAAAAAAAAGCAGGAAAAAAACAAAACAAAATGATGAGCTTTAATGTCGGTTTTTTTTTTGGGGGGGGGTGTATTTTCACTATCAGGCTCTCTTCTTTCTGTATTTAGTCTACATTTTTTTTTCTCTGTAGAAAGAGGGCACACTCAGGATCTGAGAGATGGCTCCAGAAACTAGAGCCCATATTTTGCAGGCAGGAAGCCTAGGTTTAATCCCAGCACCACATGGTCCCTAGAGCACCAGGTCTTGAGCAATCCTTGAGCATTTCTGAATGCATTTCTAAAACAGACAAACAAACATGGAAAACAAACTCATAGTCTACTGGGAAATCAGAAAAAAATCTTAAGTGCAAAGTACATATTCTCTAAAGCTTTATTTCCTACCCCTTAGAGGAAGGGAGAAGTAAGTCCCCAAAGCTGACTGTGAATGCTGAAATGTCTGGTGCCCTTCTTTCTCCCAGGATGTCAGACTGGTGGAGCCCTACACTTCGGAAGCGCATGCTGAATAATAGTGGGCTGGGAATGATAAGTCCACATTATCAGGACTCTGATATGAGCGATTTCAGCCACTCCCGTGTGCTACAGTAAGAGGACTCTCTTCTTTTCCTGTGTGCCTCTGTGATTACTGAGCAAGGACTGCATGGGGTGTTTCTTGGGAAGTATTCTCTCTCTGGTGCTGCTCAGGCTGTCTTGTGACTGTGTCACCCCGTGGTTTGATGTTGCTTTTCTCTCTCATTCACTTGTCTCCTTCCCACCTCTCCCAAGCTTCCGAAGGAGCATCCCTTTTTCATTTCTTTTGCTCCTGAGTCACACTGTGACCTGGCATGAGACTCCATGAGTACTTTTTAACCTCTGTGGTATTTGCTTTACTGGAATCAAGCATTTATAAGTTGTTGCTCTGTTTACCACAGTTTAGAAATGTTATAGCTCTGTTCCATTTGTTTCTATTTCTGAGTCCTGGTTGGGAGTGCTGGCTGGGTGATGAGACTAGTTGTGCTCTCTTCTAAGGACTGATCATGGTGTTTCTTTGGTTTTTGTTTCTGTTTTTTTCTTTTTTAAAAAATCAGATTGTTGTTGAAGTTTTACAATTGTTTGGTACCTTTAAGTCTCAAGTCAAGAAAGTCTCAAGTCATTCCTCCTATTCAACCTCCTTGTGAGAGCAGATTCATTGCGTTGTCGTGGATGTACTCTTTTGATTTCAGTCCAATCATCTTTGTTTTCAGAAGTTATCCATATTGAGTTACTGACTCCTATTTGTGATTTGAATGGTTTCTTATGCTGGCTCAGGTCCTGTTTAATAAAAGAACAATATAATCTTATAAAGATACTGTTGTACCATTAAAAACATAAACAAGGTTATACTTAGAAATCTATAGATAATGAAAGAGGCCAGAAGATGCAGTGTTTCCAGAGGAGGGCTAGGAGCAATTTCAGTCTAGCAGAGAGAAGAAAATGAGAAATCTGAAGCCAATTATTTCATTGGTAATGATTCTGCACAGGCATCCTGAGGGCAGAAAGCAACTTCATTTTAATTGTTCCTTTGCACTCCTTATTTTTTGTGGAGAGGGAGAGGAATAAAAAAGGAAAAAAAGTGAATGACTATAGATTTTCCTTTTTAATTAAAGGGTGCTCATTTATGATTTGCCTATATTTAAGGCATTTTTCCATGCCTTTTTAATATGGAATTGAGACTTGTGAACCAAGATGAGTCAGCCAACCTTGTTCACTCCAGTCATATATCTATAGGCAGAGTTGTTTGAAAATTAGAATTTTAATTAAGCGCTGATGTAAAAAATTAAGTCTAAACAAAGTACAATTAGTGTTTTAGTTGTTCTTATGTGCAGGCTATTTCCAAAAAAATTGGAGTCTGGTCTCAATTTAGTTTCCCACACCCCATTTTTTTCTGTATTTAGCATATGTTCATGCTCTATGCAGTTAGTAAATATAAGATAGTAAGCATTCATTCCTCAAACCACAGATACAGGACCACTTTCTACAATAGCCAAGTTCTTAAAATTCTATATAAAATCAATTGCATATTCCTTCAGAGTGCTTTTGAACCTTTTTTTAGTGATTTTCAATTGTCAGCAATAACTTTTCCTGATCATTTGTGTCATCTTTGCTCTAAAAGGCAGCTAACTCTCTGTATTTTTTCTCTTATCAACTCACTGGGAAAATAGGCAAGCAAAGTGCCATTGACATTTCCAGACCTAGTCTGGGAATATTTTAGATCAATCTTCAGACCTTGTAAACTTGAGGACTTTCTCCACTGTTCTCTGTCTGTACACTGACTCACAGTGTACAGGAGCATAGTTTAATGGTTGTTTCAAATCACTGAAGATAAATTAGTGTTTTTTCTTTGCCCAATTTTTCCCATTAATTTTTTCTTCTGTTTATTATTATTGAATAAAATAATTTATCAGAAATAAAGTAAATTTTCCCTCCAAAGATAATTCTGATACGAACAGGAATAATAACAGTTATGAAACTGAAAAATATTCATATGTATTTTATACAAATATATGCAATGATATCTGGTGTACTACAATCTGGCACTACTAATATTGTGTAGAAACTCTTTTATTTGCTTTTTCAGATAAATTATCTTTAAATCTTTTCATAACTTTTAAATATCATTATTGCTGAGTATACACAGACTTTGAAGCTTGCAGAACTTATTTATTAGGATTATGATTTGTAGGAGGTAGATTAGTCCCCTTTCTTATGCTATTCATTATCCCAATGGAGTGTAAAAGGAAAGGATTCAAAATATCACTGACAAGAAAAAGTTTTTTAATTTCTTTTTAAGGCATCTTTACATTCTATAGTATAAGGAGAATACGAAAAAAATACTATATTCCAGGAGCTGAAGAGATAGCATGGAGGTAGGGTGCTTGCCTTGCATGGAGAGGGATGGTGGTTCAAATCCTGAAATCTCATATGGTCCCCAAGCCTACCAGGAGTGAGTTGGGTGTGACCCAAAAACAAAAAAAAAAAAAAAAAAAGGAATACTATATTCTATAGTATAAGGAGAGTATAAGTACATTTTCTGTAATTATACATACATGTTTATGAGAGTTAATTTACCTAAAAGAAAATATGGTCAAGAATTGAAGTTCTTTGCCTTGAAGAAAGAGATTGAGATGAAAATAATAATAAAAGCTTTTATTAAAATTATTAAACATATATTAAATATGCCTCTATAAATATAAGTACAAAATTATATAAAATAAATTCCTGTTCCAGTCATCCTACAGTGTCTTTGATTTATTAACCTACACTAACATTAAACATATATTGCTTTTTTGTTATTATTGTTGTTTTGGTTTTTGGGTCACATTCGGCAGCACTCAGGGGTTACTCCTGGCTCTATGCTTAAAAATCGCTCCTGGCAGCCTCAGGGGACTATATGGGATGCCTCCATGCTATCTCTCTGGCCCCACATATATTGCTTTTATATTATAATTTCCTTCAGTTTTTTTGAACTATTCCAAACAACGCTATAGCATAGATCTTGCCATTCAATTTAATATCTTATTCTTAAGTGTATTTTATTGACATGTAGTTTAAATAGTTTATGTGCTATACTATATTGCATCATAATTATTTATGCATTTTGACATAGACTTCTAACATTTAATTATCTTTAAGATGCAGTGAATGTGTTATTATGTGTGTTCTGTGTTACAGAGTGTATATTGGGTTTCAACTTTACTTTATTACAAAATTAATTTCCTTATTAGGAGAATTTAAGAATTATTTTGTGGGGCTGGAGAGATAGCTTAGCTGTAGGGCATTTGTCTTGCACGTGACTGACCCAGGATGGATCTAGGTTCAATTCCACCTTCCCATATGGTCCCCTGACCCTTCCAGGAATGATTTCTGAGCACAGAGTCTGGAATAACTCCTGAGTGCCACTGGGTGTGGCCCAAAAACTTAAATAAAAAGATAAAGTAAAATAAAAGAACATTTTGTGACAAGAGTCAGACGGATCTTGGTAATAATCTATTTATGACTGGGATCTCTTCAAGATTTATAGCTTCAACTTGGATATAGAAAAAGTTACATTGTGATACTATGTTTGTAATAATAAGCAAAAGTTAATAACTTTTTTGTTCGCTTGTTTGGAGGCAACACCCACTGGTGCTCAGGTGTTAACTTCTGGAATGCTCCGGGGGTCATATGGGATGCTGGGGATTGAACCTAGATATTTTCCAGGTTGGCCACTTGCGAGGCAAATGCCCTATCGCTGTGGTATCATTCTGGCCCCTGAAAGCTATGAATTCTAAATTAGGAAACTACTTTTTATCAGAATTCCAGGATACCACTACTTTGATAGTTGCAAAATGACTAGTGGCTCTAATTTATTTAGTGAGGGGAAAATAATTATTTCAAAGATAAAATTTAAGTTGATATTCTAAAGATTCCCAAGTAGACAGGAGGGAAGAAAAATAGTAAAGACAAAAATCAATAACAGGGAGAATAAAACAAACACATGATTAAGTAAGAATAGCATTTCAAAAGTCAGTATTTGAAAAAAGTAGCTAAGAAATTCAAAATTCTTAAAATACCAATAAAATATGGGAATTAGGAATGTAGCTGCAATGTATAACTCTTGTCATTTTCCTTCCATGCTACCCAATTTACTTTTGTACTGATTACCTTGTCCACCAGACTCATCTGGCTCAATCTAGTGATGTTACTGGAAATGATTGTATTTGTATTAGAAGTCAGTTTAGAACTATCACAAGGCATTTTATATTTAATTCATTCATATACATTTAGGAGAGACTATGATTGCAAAGTAGTCTATGACAGACATAGAGGGTCTTTAAATAAAACCCATGAAGAGAGAGTCAGTTTGAAACAAATCATCAGAAGGGAACTCTGTGAGTTATTGCCAAGACTATGAGTTTATCTTCTACTCAGAAGTTTTTCACTAGTTGAAGAAAGTCCTATATAAAATTATTATGGAAACACATTTATTGTAATTATATTTACCATCACCACTAATTTCAAGATTGATTTCATTTTGGCAGAAGAGCAGACAGAATCTGAGACCCAAGGAAGACTTTGCTTCATTGGGATTCATTAACACTAAATGTAAATCTTGGTGTAGAGTCTTTCTAAGTTGCCTTTGAGAAAAAGGAAAAACTTGAAGTCATCTTGGACTTTGGGAAAACAAATAAAAGAGCCTGGAAATACTCTTAGTTTTTGTGTTTGAATACATGTTTTGAGTTCTTGCAAAAATAAAAATCCACAAAGTTGACTGCAAAAAAAAATGTACTTTTTTTGAGTATCATCAAGTCTTCAGCCTAAAATGAGCTGACTGAGATGAAGGACTGTCACAACCAATCACAGGTAAAAATAGACCTTCCTGGTACTGAACTGAGACATGAGGGAGATGGTGCAGGAATCACCTGAGGGCAGAAATTCAATCTAGCATCTGTGTCTCCACAGGTATCTCTTTCCTGATCAACTGAGGGGTTGGGGGTGGCTACTGGATTTTTATGATTGGCAATGAATTTCTGTCTATGACAAGCATTAATATTATCAGAAATGGAACTCTAATGTATTCAATGTGATTTATTATTTCATTTGGAATTATAAGAAATAGATTGTCATGTATTTGTTGAATAATTAATATTAAACATTTGCAAAAGAATAATAGACATGTTAGTCACTTAAGATATAAAACTAAATCATGTGTTTGTTGAATAATTAATATTAAACATTTGCGAAAGAATAATAGACATGTTTAGTCACTTAAGATATAAAACTAAATCATTGTTATTTGAAAAGTTTATATTTAGAGGGGAGATATAAGTCCCTTATTACTGTTCTTTTAAAGTGCTAGATTTATATATTCATAAAAATGTCATGAAAAACAGAGGAATACAACTTGTTGGTTTTTTAGACCTTTCTATTTTTTGTCTAAAAAGGATCCATGAAAAAGTTTTACTTTAAAAGAAAAAGAGGTTTTCAAAGGGTTCTATCCTTTACTACAACCATTAAACATTTAAGGGTCTGATTTTTGTTATCATATCATTATAAATGTCTCATCAAATAATTAAATGGACTCAATGATTTCTCATCAGTACTCTCCGACTAATGAATGCAGGATTAGGAATATCCAAAATACCCAATGTTTCTTTAAATTAAACATGATCTTTTTTAGTGCAGTCTACAATTCTGAATCATTATATCAAAAATACAGTCCTTTACTCTCCCACTCCAGTAGCTCAGACATTACAGGCTGAACATGAAACCAACAGCTTTATTCCCTCTTATGTTTAGTGTTTTTCTCTGCCCAATTTCCTCTTGCAATATTAGGTGGAGACCTGAACCTAACTAAAAAGGATACTTGAGGTGTTTGTTGTCAAAGCCCCTGATTCTCAATGAGAGACAAACTATTGAGCATTGATTAGTGGAGGAAGTATCCTCCTAACATCACAATCAGATGAGCTAGGTCAGGAAAATTAATCTTCTTAGTGGGGTGCAGACTTTGCCGGAATATATCCTACATATGAAATCAGAAATTGTCTTCATATCTATTTCTCTAAGGTAGTTAGGTTTTTATTCCTACCCACTTTGGATAGGTCTAAATCTTCCTCTCTTTTAATCATTTAAGCCAAAAAAGAATCTGTCATTTTTTTTCTTAACATTCCTGAACTTGTTACCCACATATAACCAAGAACATAATAATACTTTCTTTTATAGATTTTTCTCTGTTCTTTCAGTAATTGTTCATCATGAATTTATGCTGAGGGACTTTTCTAGTGAAAATGAAACTACATTATTACATTTCTATCTCCAAGTTCAATTATTGGCGGAGCCAAAATAGAATTCCTTAGCTGCCTGATCTAATTTAACCCAACACTAAAATTTAAAACAAAACAGAACAAGAGAACACAACTTGTTAAGGTAAAAAGGGTTCCAGTATTAGATGTCCCACACTTTCAAAAATGCCTTTCCATTTTTGTGAGTTTCTAACTCTGTCAATCAATAAATACTGTTTGAAAACATGTCACTACTATTAAGTGGATGTTTTTCTCATTTTTTCAAACACTGACCAAGCTATCATTTCTTTAGTATATCTACTGTTGACTAAATGGATAGATGTTTGAAATGCTTGGCTTTGAACCACTATTTGCTCAATCTACCCAAAAATGTGGGATCAGGAATGAGAAAGGGATAATTGGAAATCATAGGCTTAAATGGACCGAGAGAAAAACGTCACTCAGGAACTCTGAGGAAGAATTCAGAGGTCAGGTTGAGAACTCTCTCTCCTCTACAACATGGAGAACTGATTGGAACTCATGGGGATTGTCCCTTTTCTAACTCTCCTAACCCTTGTTTTATTTTCCAAACACTGATTTTTATCATTCTACAGCCCTCTGAAATATCTTTGAAAATGGGAAGAATGCTATAAGTTTAATCTCTCCTATATCTTTTGGAATAGAGCCCAACTACATAGCAGAGCTAAAGCTTCAAACATTGGGTTGACTCAATTCTCAATGTACTTATGGAATCCATTTTCACTTCCTTGTCTCAGTTTTATTATTAATTGCATTCATTTGGTATGGTTTTCATGGAGCTCTCTTCCTATTTTACTTACATTGCTTAGAAACTGTCCTTTCTTTTCCCTCAAAAGTTAGAAGATAGGCTCTTGTCAAATTGTTTCCTTTTCCTGTGTTTTCAGCTGAAATTCTATGGTTCGCTTCTTAAAAGTCCCCACTGTATAATTGTTACACCCTATTTATTTTTTCAGTAATGCTGTACAATTTATGGGGGAAAATCTTTTCATAATGTAGCACCCATTTGTTTTTTTGCAAAAGAAATTGGCATTAGGTCTGTGATAGTTATACATTGGCATCAGTTATTCTCCTATTAGAACTGATTGGGGTAGGGGAGATATACTTTACTGGAAAACATCTGTGATATGTTATTTTCATAAGTGCCATAAGTTATTTTCATAAGTACTGCACCTGTTTCATCCCTCCATTTATGAGTAGGATTTGTAAGTATGTATTCGAGTTCATAATGTTTACTTACCTTTACACTGCATGGCATGTCCTGAAGCATTTGATAGGTGAAATGGTCTTTTGTTATCAATTCCAATTAACAGCATTGCCTGTGGCATCCCCAAGATTTGCCTTCACAAACCCCAAACTGAGTGTTCTGATTTATGCTTGAAAATAATTTCATGTTTACAAACATCCAGGTGCATCTGTGTCTCCACAGCAGCTGTTGGTCAGAACTCACAGAATCTCCCCCAGATGAAGCAGCGGGCTCAGCTTTTTCTAAAGAGAACTCCCTACTCCTTATTGATATACTCTTTGTGTCTTCCCTGCAGGGATCTCTCACATGATTGGATTTTTCAAGGAACATGCCTTTCCTATCCCTCACCCCCTCTTCGGAAATTAGACAGGATGCTACATTTCAAAGACTTATTTCTAATGCAAAGCATTACCACTGAGATATCCACAGGACTGCTGTCTAAAATGTATTTTATCTTAATTTCCTCTTCAGAAAACTTACATTTCTCTGTGCAGTCTTAGGTACCAACACGTTTGTATGTTGAGTGGTGTTCAGTTCTCTAAGGTCATCATGTTTCTCTCAACTGTTTCTTTCCTTTGTCTACCGCTCTGTTTTACCACTTCTCGACCTGCAAATTTCACAGGAACGTCTTTGCCTCCATTCTGTGTAGTTCCTAGAGATGAACAGTAGGTGGCAGTACAGTGTCAAGCGCAAAGGATATTTTGGGGCTTTCTCAGCAAAATATTGATAGTTGTGCTGGAGAAATGGAATTCTACAAGCAGAGGTAAAGTTAGTATTTTTGCAGTGCCAAAATCGAACTAAGCGTAGGAACTTGGTAAAACACACAAGATATTTTAGGAACCAGCTCAAGTGGGTACTATTTGGGCATATATTTGAGTTGGAGAGTCTTAATGTAGAGATCTGATAAAGAAGGGAGTTAATGGAAATTTACATCAAGCAAAGAACTCACGAAACCGCATTTATTATTTGAGTCCCAGGACTGATTTCTTCCCACTATACAAAAAACCATCTTTCTCTCTCCTTCCTTCTGTTTTGTTCTTTTCATATTCCCCTACCCCCTCTGTTGATGGTGAATGTTACCTTTGAGCCCCTTTGGC
Source organism: Crocidura indochinensis (assembly GCA_004027635.1). NCBI lineage: Eukaryota > Metazoa > Chordata > Mammalia > Eulipotyphla > Soricidae > Crocidura > Crocidura indochinensis. The sequence continues at coordinate 314 of PVKC010017260.1, read as the reverse complement.
ATTCCCTGAATGGATTTGTGACCACTTGAATAGAGAATGGATTTGTCTTTCTCTCATTTCAATGCCACTTTGTGTGGTAGACGTTACTTTCATCTCTCTTGCTCTCATTTCTGCTTGCCCTCTTACTGTATGTGCCCTTGTTCTTTGTCTTAATAGCAATATTCATAATTAGAGGGAAGAAAAGAAAAAAACACAACAAAGAGAGAATTGTATAGTAAATAGAGATTCTCAGTGCTGAGGGATTTTTGGCCTCCATCTATTTCACCTAGTTAGCAATAGGAGCTTGACCCATGGTGCTATAGATTCACCTACAT